>JAHKKF010537543.1:4860-25626 GCA_019740295.1 Labeo calbasu
ACTCTTAACTACATATAGTGAATAATGTAACTATATTCAGATGTCAGCTTGTGCATGTTTTTGCATGCTGCGCTTGCTCTCCAGAGCATTCGATTTACTTCAGAAGCGTAGAAAAACCTGCCATTGGTTTTGTAGGATATATGTGAAAGAGAAAAACACCAAGTCTCTTATTTAAAGCGATAGTTCGCCCAAAAATAAAAATTCTGTCATCATTCACTCTCCCTCAGGTAGTTTCAAACCTGTATGAAGTTCATTATTCTGTTGAACACAAAAGAAGATATTTTAAAGAATGTTGGTAGTCAAACAGTTGACGGTAGCCATTGACTTTCATATTATGGAAAATACGGCACGGTCAATGGCAACCGTCAACTGTACAGAATTTTTAGAATTTTACATTGTGGGTGAACTATCCCTTTAAGTTTATTCATTTGAAACAATTGATTGGATTGTGGAGCACAAGGAAAACAAGCAAATTAGGTGACCCGAATGAATCAGTGCAATCAGCAAGATTTTCATTGAATGTAAAAGACATAATGAGATTGACTAATTATTTGAGCTAGGTATTAATATAGACCAATCAATTAAAACAGATCAAAAAGCTCTGCAGGGAGAAAGCTTTACAATGACCTAAATGAAAACACTGGCATGACTACGAAAGAGTGCTGCAGAAACGAATATACATATGATGGATTAATAATCCATTGAACTGCTTTTCCAACTGCTGCTGATTGATCATTGATTGGGACCAACCAGAGACGCTGCAGTGACTGTGAGTTGTTGTTTTACCTACTGAGAAAACTTTGCTGTGATGAATTGTGGATAAATACTTAGGATCACTCTTACTTTGTCACATTTCCCTGCTCTGTTTCTTTCTTTACAATTTCTCTCTGTCTTTACACTCCTACACTGAATAATGAATGGTCACTTCCATGCTCCCACCTAGCATTCAGTCAGGCATTATTGATCTTTTAAAGGGCCAGTCAAATGCTCCATTGATGAGCTGGCTGGACTTTAAATAAAGATTTTATTAGAACTTAATCAGTGTTAGGAAAGTATCGTTTAAATAGTTTTAATTTAAATATTTAACATTGTGTTACTTATTATAAAAGGGAACTAATTATTTTATATTATTACTTATGGAAAATTATTACTTATGCCAAGTTACTTTTGTATTACATTTTCTCATTGCCAGCTGACTGATACTCTCTCCTCCAGAGTAGAAGCACTATGCTTGGTTTTTTAGGCATTTTTCAGAATGAAACTGCTATATTTATTTACTTATTTATTTATTTCTTTGGACAAGTGTTTATTCTCCTGATCAAATCTACCACGACTGAGGGATCAAGCAAACTCTTTTATGTTGTCCACTACATATAATAGTGTTTTCACAACCATATTGGCAACACTGAATGTAAACAATGCAACTGAACCAAATAGAACTTGTATATTTTGCTGATTATTGCTGAAAATGGTCAGTTATTGTCATGTTTTGGGCTTTTGGAGTACTACAGAGTGCCAAAGTTATCAAGGAGTTCAGGAAAAGTGGATATGGAAGTAAATGGCTACTGTCAACTCCTTGGTAACCAGCATTCTTCAAAGAAAGAAACAGGTTTGGAATAACTTGAGGATGAGTAAATGATGACAGACTTTTCTGCCAATAAAGGTTTACTTCTTTTAATCTTTTTCAGTAAGTAGATTAAATGTGATGCGATTTGGGAAAACCCATTGAAAGTCGCGCTGGGACGTTTTCAGGAAATTCGAAAAATAGTTTGAATGTCAGTTTTTTGTCAAAATTAGGTTTTCATTTAGTTATTATTCTATAACATCTTGTCTATCATCTCTGAAAATATCTTGGCAAAATGTACTTGTTTAGTGCAGAAAAATAGCGATTTATTGCAGCAAGCAGAAATGACTGTCTCTTATGTTAAGAACGCACTGCTGAGGTGCTTTCCCTTAAAGGGGTCATCGGATGCCCATTTTCCACAAGTTGATATGATTCTTTAGGGTCTTAATGAAAAGTCTATAATATACTTTGGTTAAAAATTCTCAATGGTAGTGTAAAACAACACCATTTTTACCTTGACAAATTCAGCTCTGCAAAAATCATCCCATTCTGGTCGAGGCTGCTTTAAATGCAAATGAGTTCTGCTCGCCCCGCCCCTCTCTTCTCTCTGTGATGTGACGAGTCTGTTTACTTTAGCCGCATTTAGCCGCGTTTAGCTACTAAACTTGCTAACTAGCACATTATTAGTAAAGACGATCGCAAAGATTCATAAAAAAAACCCTTATACTCACTTCTGCTGTAAGTGAAACTGAATCACGAATGATTTGCGCGAACATAGACGGATATATGTAGATCCCTTCACAAACAAATGAAATCTACTGGAATCGTTTTGTATAATGTGTTCCCAAGACTGTACAAAAGCATTGATATTTCTCGTTTTGCATTTTTTGTTAAGCTATGTGCTAAAATTGTGTGAGTTAAGAGGCTCAAAGGCATATACTGTTAGCACACTTTGAACACAAATAACCTACATATGAAAAACCAAGCAGGAAAGTATTGATTTCTCACCATAATGCCAAAGCAGCAACATGAGACTCAGGGGATTGATTTAAGGAATCCCCTAGTTTCACTGCATATACCCTTAGGGTGGTGATCAATCATCGATCTGCCCATACCGCTGCTGCCTCACCTAAGGTTTGACCATCATGCTTTTCACAAACACCAGATTCTCTCAGTCAGGACTTTAATAGGGGTTCCCTCATGACCCAGTTCAACATCCAGAAGAATGTTCAGAGGAATATGTCTCATCCTGACCTACTTTTGAGGATGAGTTCCTCTTTTACCATATACTTTTAAAATATGTTTCAAGAATTTTTTATTCATTAAAATCTGAGCAGTATATGCCTGCATTTTGTGCACTTTCCTTGCATTCTTAGAATCTCTATTTTACACAACTTTTATCTTAGATTTTGCTTTATTTTGACACAGTCCATTATTCTATCATCCATTTTTTTCATCTCTGAGTCCAGTGTAGTCTAATCCTGGATGAAATGAAGCTGTTAGAGGTAATTTACTTTGAAATATCTCTTATGGTCCACAACATAACCTGGGTAGAAATCAGCCCCAAAATACTTCAAAAAACAAAGATGCTAGGGTTTGAGGTAGGATATTGGACTATTCTAGTCTCAAAAACGTTCAATCCATCACGCAACTTCATGTGGAGGCTGATTGAAGGCAAGATTGGGCCTGAAACCAAAAACAGTGTTTTTTCCTTCATTTCTTTGAAAAAAGAAGCTGCATCAAAAGCACATTGGAGTAAAAAATCTATTCCCCGTGTCACAAAGAGAGACTTTAATGAGCTGGCCGACTGCTCTCTCTCTCTCTTTCTCTCTCACAACCACTCTTGAACTGAGATAAACTGTGTCAATCTGGCAAGAGAAATCACAGGGAATTTATTCTGTGCTGATTTTTGAAGTTGTGCATCTCTATTTCATATGCACACCATGGATTCCATTCTGACTACCAGCGGCCGATCTCTTAAGACTCGAAACACCATAAATCTGTTCCAATACCTAGTGACCATTCTGTCATGGACCCTCACAAGTGACCAGTTTTTAACAGTCATTATTCCAGTCTTCAGTGTCACTTGATCTTTCAGAAATCCTTCTAAAATGCTGATTTAGTACTTAACAAACATTTCTTATTATTATCAGTGTTCAAAACAGTTGTGCTGCTTAATATGCATTTTTGAAGAATAGAATATTATAAAAATCTTTACAGTCACTTTTGATCAATTTAATGCATCCTTGCAAAATCAAAGTATATGTATTATCTGCACAGAAAAAATGTAGGAATGTAACATTGTTTCAAGGTACACAATTGACTGCTTATTGGCTGTGCCCAGTTATAATAAGGATGGATGGCAGTGCTGAGAGAAGCAGTTTGTTCTTACTCAGTGTCTGTAACTAATGATTAAAAAATACCTTTCCTGATCTTAGGTCAGTAGATGGATGCTACATGGTGACAAAGGCAATAAATCAGAGTCTATTATGTATTTATCAGATTAATGGTCCATTTGATTCCTCCATCTTTAAGAACAGAGGGTTTGTTCGACTTGTAACCCTTTAACCCTCTTTCACCCTATATAAATACACTGGAGGCCAAAAGTTTGGAATATATTGTTTTTAAAATGTTTTTGAAATCTTCTATGCTCACAAAGGCTGCATTTACCTTGATCTTGATCAGTAATAATAATAAACAGTAATACTGTGAAATATTTTTACAATTTAAAGTAACCATTCTTTATTTGAATATATTTTAAAATAGAACTTATTCCTGTGATTTCAAAGCCAAATTTTTGGGTGAAAATAAAAAATGTTTCTTGAGCACCAAATCAGCATTTTTAAATGATTTGTGAAGGATCACGTGACACTGACGACTAAAGTAATGGCTCAGCCATTGCAGAAATATATTACATTTTAAAATATATTCAAATACTTACAGTTGTGACCTCACTTTGGGAGTGTGTTTATGATGCCTAAAAATGCTGTCTGTGTGTTTGCAGCTTTCGAGGTTTTGAATCAGATCCTTTGGAAAATGCTGACTGTGTTATTGTTTCTTAATGTTGTGTTTCTCGAGTGAGTGACCTATGAAACACAGCTGAATTGACAGGGATGTGCATAACAGACAAGACTTTCTGCCTTCAGGCTCTGGGACCAAGAATCCTCTGATACGTGAGTAGGACCAGTTGAGATTGCATTTAAAATACGTATTGCTCCTGTGTAATATGCAATAACTAAATAAACCTTTCAGCATGGGAATACAAAGGAAGTATAGGAGGTTTGTGTTTGTGTGTGAATGAGCGGTGGACACTAGTGAACGTTGTAACTCTGTTGACATTCCCAGTCGGTGAGGGGAAAGAAAGGTTGCGTTTCAGCCTTGGGGGATGCAGCTTTATTCAGGGAGTCCTTCATCTGAAGAGTGTGAGTCACAGAGGCATGAACCACCACGAGTACACACTTACACACACACACGGTTAGGGAGAGATATATGGGAACCTAAAACATGAGCTTACATCACACTTTTTGAATAAGATTGATGTGGTAGTTACAGTCTGGGTCTGGGCTTTTGTTCATGCTTTCTGTATCTGTCCCTGTACCTCTGAAGATACATACTGTACCAGAACATCCTAATTTGTTTTTCATTCTTCAAAGATTAAAGGGTTGGTTCACCCAAAAATGAAAATTCTGCTATTAAATACTCACCCTCATGTTGTTCCAAACCCATAAGACACAAATTACGATATTGCTGATGAAATCTGAGAGCTTTCTGACCCTGCATAGACAGCAACGCATCTACCACGTTCAAGGCCCAGAAAGGTAGTAAGGACTAGGGGTCGACCGCTGTGTGTTTTCAGGGCCGATTCCGATCCCGATTATTGCAGATCAAGTAGAACGATAACCGATATTTTGAACTGATATATATGTCTGGTGTTAAAAAGGAAAATTATGTCAAAATTAACAATAACAAGGGCTCTGACAAAAACTGCCTTCCCTGTGTTGGTTGAGTATAGTACTCCAACACTGTTACTGAAGTTGTTACGAAAGACTGGAACTATTTACATTAAACTGTAACACTAATAGCCTATTATAGGCACACTTTGTTCAATAGCCTATTGAAATGTCTACATTTTTGTCATCCTAATCTTGGCCTGTGTGACAGTAAAAATTTCAGTTAGTTTTAATTTACATTACAGTGCAAATGAAGGCATAAAACAATTTAATTTATCTTTTAATCAAATGAGAATTAAACTCTTTATTCTTGGCAAACAAAGGGGTTTACTATTAAAATTAAAACATGGAAGAAATAGCATATTGTGTGAAACGGTCAAAACGTCATGTATTTATGTCCTCATAGTGAGCAAGCTTCAGTATGTGTGTAGTAAACAAAACTGTGCGTCTGTGCCATTCACATACACAGAGACACGCAGAACATGCAGGATTCATATTTAATAGTCCATATCGCGACTCGATTTAAGTGTATTGACCTAATTTTTATTAATTCAGTCTGCGTTTTCTGCATTGTGGAAATCATAGATAATACTGAGATGTTTTGCAACTTCAGTGTATCATTAGTGGATTGTGATTTACTACAACTTCAGCAATGTCTGCTGCTGCTTTAAAGGAACACCGCACTTTTTTTGAAAATAGGCTCATTTTCCAACTCCCATAGAGTTAAACAGTTGAGTTTTACCGTTTTCGAATCCATTCAGCTGATCTCGGGGTCTGGCGGTAGAACTTTTAGCAATGCTTAGCATAGATCATTGAATACAATTAGACCATTAGCATCTCTCTCAGGTGGCCAAAGAAAAAATGACCGTATATAATGATGATATTTTTCCTATTTAAAACTTGACTCTTCTGTAGTTACATCGTGTACAAAGGAAAAGTTGTGATTTTCTAGGTTGATATGGCTAGGAACTATACTCTCATTTCGGTGTAATAATCAAGGAACTTTGCTGCCGTACCATGGGTGCAGGAGGCACAATGATATTACGTCAACTCTGCCAGCTGCAACTCTGCATCTACACAAACTTAGTGCCGGTCACTTTCAGGCGCTGTGTAATATTATTGCACTTGCTGCACCCATGGTACAGCAGCAAAGTTCCTTGATTATTACGCCAGAATGAGAGTATAGTTCCTAGTCACAACAGCCTAGAAAATCACAACTTTTCATTTTCTGTCACAATGAAACTACAGAAGAGTCAAGTTTTAAATAGAAAAAATATGGTCATTATATATGGTAATTTTTGAGCGAGATGCTAACGGTCTAATCAGATTCAATGATCTATGCTAAGCTATGCCATAAGTGCTACCGCCAGACCTGGAGATCGGCTGAATGGATTCGAAAACTGTTTAACTCTAGGGGAGTTAAAAAAATTAGCCTGTTTTCAAAAAAAGTGGAGTGTTCCTTTAACATTGAGAGACAACTGATGCGTGATCACTGAAGCAGGTCCAGTTAGCAAGTGCTTTCGGTGTGAGAGTGCAAAACTTTCAGCCTTCCGCGTTGATTGGTCAGACTCGTGACTCCCAACAAATCAGAGTGGTGAGTTCCGACAGGCTGCATCAGAGCCAAATAGTTCATAATTAATAATTTCATAATTAAACAATTTTATCGGCGAATTGGTTTTGAAATCATATAAACGTTTAATATCGTCGCCGATAATCGGCCAGGCCCCTAGTAAGGACATCGATAAACAAGTCCATGTGACATCAGTGGTTCAACCTTAATTTTATAAAGCTACGAGAATACAACTTTAAACAACTTTATTCAACAGTTTATTTGCTTGTGTGCATGCGTCGTGGTACCCTTGTGAACGCAGCTCAAAGACTGACATGGAAGAGAAGAAATTGGTGAATAAAGTTGTTATTTTTGTTTTATTTGAGCACAAGAAGTATTCTCATAACATTACGGTTGAACCACTGATTTTCATTTTCGGGTGAACTATAACGTGAGGTTTCAACATGTGTCTGAGATAATAACATGATATGTTTTGATAACTTTTTGTTAGTGGATACAACTGATTTTTGCATCTGTCTGAGCAGAAAAACAGAACTCTCTCTGCAGCGAAAACATGTAGCTCAGAACCTGTGGTTCTAATACCTCTCCAATAAATCTCCCACTCTGTCTGGAAATGCTTGCTGACATTTGTGCTAAAATGTACAGAACACTGCTGAAGGCACATCATACACTGTATTTGCTTCTCTCCGGTTTGAAAGTACTTTGAGTTGGCATGTGTTTGAGTATACCGCTCTTGTCGTTGTTTAGTGTGATTTGAATTGGAGGCTCAAGGTCTGTGTATTGTGTGGAGACGCACAGAAACACAATGACTGGTCGTGTAGAAGCGTTCCCTATTACACTGAGGGGTTTCTGGGAATCACGCCAGGCTTTCCAGGACAATAATACTATGATAAAACACAACATTTAGAGATATTGGAGTCCACCCGTCGTTACAAGAGAGGTCAGATGAATGCAGTTGTAATGGAGCTGGAAGTTTCAACATCATTTCACCCTTTATTCTTTGCTTGCAGTATATATATATATATATACATATAGTATGCTTTTTCATAAATGCAAAATATCAGAGTTACAGTCAGTGGCTGTGTATAAAGTAAGAATTCTAAATACATCATGTAAATAATAATATTAAATAAATATTCAATATTTGTTCAGTATTGCTTGTATGGAATATGCTCATCTTGTAATGTTGACTGACGGTTCAATTTGTTTGTCAATACACGTTTGAATGACAGTTCAATATTCATGCGGTTTGGGGATACAAACAGTTCCTGAATCTGCTTGTGTCGGTTGTTATCCTACAGAACTTTCCTCCAGGCCACAGAGCTGAGAACAGACTGTAATCAAGGTGACTGACACCCTGAATGATGCTGCAGGCCTTGCTGTAATAGCAGCCGTAGATGTTCCCTCTACCCTCTGCTCTAAAAACCTTGCTGTACAATGGTAAAAGTTCATATATTTACTCTTGAATTCACTACTGTAGTGCTCAGACAACATTGCATTAGAAACTGCTAATTATATTCCACATTTCCATAATGCAGTTGTCTTGATCTCTAGATGTTTTATTGAACAGAAAATGAATTTATTCGTCCCAGGTTAAATACAACATAAGTTTATAGGAATGTTCTTGGTTCAATACAAACTCAAGCGTCAATGAAGCATAATATGGATTACAACAAAAAATAACTCATTCCCCTTTTGTTAAAAAAAGCAAACATAAATGTTATAGTGAGGCATTTACAAAGTTAGTGAATTGGGCCAACTGTTGGAGGATTAAACATTTTATAAAATTTATACTTACAATTCTATAAGCACAAAAATAATTTTTAAAGTAATTTTTAAAGTATAGTATTGTGTTGTAAAATTGGATATAACTTTAACATTTTTACACCAAAATCATTTTAACACATTGTTCACATCTATACTATTGAAACAGCGTTTTTTAACTTTTTTAAATTACATTATTTTTATTATTTATTATTTATTATCATACGGAAGCCAATTCTGCCACTGAATTTAAAAAAATAAGGTAATTGTAACTTTTTATCCCAATTGCCAACTTTTTTTCTTATCTTTTTTAAAACTCACAATTGTGAAATTCTGACTTTTTTCTCAGACTTTGAGATATAAATTCACAGTTGCGAGTTATAAAGTCAGAACTGCAGGATATAAACTCGCAAGTTTGACTTTTTTTCTCAGAATTGTGAGATATAAAGTCAGAATTGCAGGATATAAACTTGCAATTCTGAGAAAAAAAGTCATAATTGCAAGATATGAACTCACAATTCTTGCAACTGCAAGTTTACATCTTGCAATTCTGACTTTTTTCTCAGAATTGCATGATATAAACTCGCAGTTGCAAGTTATAGTCAAAATAGCGAGATATAAACTTTTTTTTTCTTGGAATTGTAAGTTTGTATCTTGCAATTCTGACTTTAGAACACACAATTGCGAGTTATTAAGTGAAAATTGTGACATATAAATATTTGTTTTTACCCTCAGAACTCGACTTTATGACTCACAATTGTAAGTTTATATCTCACAATTCTGAGAAAAAAGTCAGAACTGCAAGATGTAAACTCGCAATTGCAAGAAAAAAGTCAGAATTATGAGATAAAAAGTTGCAATAACTTTTTTTTTTATTTAGTGGAGGAAATGGGCTACCATATTATCATTAACTAAAATATTTTAAATAAAATAAGCATTAACTGAAATAAAATCAAATATATATATATAAAAAGAATCAGTTGCCAAAACAAAAATTTCTAAATTTTCTTTAGTATAAGCTGAAATACTAATATAACTAAAGCTAAAATAATTAAACCAAAAACTAAAAAAAAAAAAAATTCTTCAAGTGAAATCCTTATTTAAGTTTAAACTAAAAAAAAAAAAAAAATCACTCACAAAGTCATACTTAAAAAGACTTCCATTATAAGAACATTACTGTAAATGTGACCCCGGACCACAAAACCAGTCATAAGTAGCACAGGTATATTTGCAGCAATCGCCAAAAATACATTGTATGGGTCAAAAATGATACATTTTCTTTTATGACAAAAATTCTTAGGATATTTAGTAAAGATCATTAAGATATTTTGTTATATTTCCCATAAATATATCAAAACTTAATTTTTGATTAGTAATATGCATTCAACTTTATTTGGACTTTAAAGGTGATTTTCGTAATATTTTGAATTTTTTTTTTTTTTTTGCACCCTTAGATTCCACATTATCAAATAGTTGTATCTTGGCCCAATATCCTAACAAACCATACACCAACGTATTTTTTCCGCTTTCAGGTGATGTTTGATTGACGCTTATGACTGGTTTTGTGGTCCAGGGTCACAAATGTGTTCTACAGTGAGATGAGTTGAAATCATTTCCTGTGATAACCAACAGCAGGCCATACTATAGATTTCATAGACTTAAAAGTGCTTAAATTGTATTTAACCCAGGATGTTCCTTCCTGAAATTTGTCTCATCCTCGTGTGGAAGGACACTGGTGGCAGAGAAGTGAACTGCCTTATTAGAGGGTTAGCTCTGTGACACATCTGTTAATAAAAGCTTGTTAAGAGCGTTTGATTGCTGCATATCAGCGGTGTGGTCATTGATGGGCCCTACGACTGACAGAACTGATTTCCTGCCTTGCTTGGCTTTGATTAATTGTGCTGTCTTTTGTACGTGGGTGTGGAGGTCAGTCGTGGGAGATGGCAAATGAGAATTTACTCCACACACTCTTATTTGTTATTGGAGAAGACTAATCACATGCACTTCACCTCCTGCTACCACTTCTGAATACAGCCCACACACACAGAGACAATAAAGAGATCTGAGCACTCCTGCTTCTGCACATTTGCTTTTCCCTCTCTGTGTATCTTTCTTTTTAATACATAATAATGAACACTCTAGCCGGTGTAGGCAACAGGTGTTGTCTTTAGAAATGTAAAATTCTAAATATATATATAGATAAAAAAAGTGTAAAAAGTGAACATGCGTGTGCATGAAATTCAAGAAACGTGTGTGGATTAATGATTCTATCATTAACACTGAGTGAGGGTGTGCAGGAGGATAATGGATGGAGAGGAATCCCTCGGACTGTTAATTCCAAATATAGCACAAGAATGCACTGATGTCCCTAAAGGAATGCTAGAGGAAGAAAACACCCACCAGTCAGACTGAGAGTCTTTGGGATTTAAAAAAAAAAGCCTTTTTGGTGGTTATCCCATACAGAGATATATACCGTGGCAAATACCAGCAAGCTGTAAGAATACCCCACAGGACCAGCCTGATTCTGTATAGTGCAGTTTAGTTTGTGTGGGCTGTGCATTCAAGACCTGACTCATCATGACTGGGCGTTTTACAATCAGGCGTCAGATGCAATCAACGCTTCTGGGACACTGAAGGCTTTGGCTTTGAATGGAAGCAGTGACATATACATGCACACCTACAGGAATAGATCAGCCAAATATGTTCTATTGTTTTATCTCCATATAGTCATGTCTGACAAAGACCTAAGTCATGAGACCATTGCAGGTGCAATGCTCACTTCCCTCTGTTTCGTTGTGCACAGTTCTGTATGCACGATCAGCAAGTTCAAAGATGCTTGTCATTGGTTAATGCCCAGTGGCAAGTTTGTTTTTTTTTGAACTGCACTTAGTTGCTTACAATGCCTTTTCTCAGTTTGAGAGCAGTAACTTTAAAATGCACACACAAACCAACATTTCTTGGCACTTTAAGTGCTTACATGCACAAGAGTTCACAAGAAATATCCAGACCCGTGCATGATCTCTCTTCATTTCTGTCAGAGGTAATAAGCATGTTGCATTTCTCTCTCTCTTTCACTGTGTTTACAATAACTGAGACAAAGCAGCCTAAGTAAGCATTTTATTTAACAGTATTTTTGCTTACTTCTCTAAATAATGCATTTACTTTTTAGAAGCATGTATAAAGTCTTTTGGAGGGTGAAATTAAGTCAAGGAAATGTCTATGAGATCAATCTATTGTATATACTCATGTATGCACATAACATGAGATGGTTTTGTGTAAAAAAGGGATTATAAATTCATTCAGAAACTGTTCATGTGCTTGTATGTAGGCAAAAAAGCATGTCTTTGACTTCAGAGTGTGAAGTAAAAACCTGCACATTTGCTACTTCCTGAAATGAGGATAAAACATTTATGACTAAAAGGCAGGAGGTGAGAGTAAGCGTGTAAGAGAAAGACAAGGAAGGGTAAGCGGGAAAATCTAGTTAATTATTTGTGAGCACTTTGTCTTCCACATATAATGGTCATGTGTGGATTTATAAACCTATATATAAAAAAAGTAATATACAAAAAGAGTGTATGATTTATTCATACTACATGTTTTGTACTGTTTGTAATGGTAAAAGTCTTTTTCTACACTAGTAACCCCTGTTTGAACTGCTTTGCAGTAAACATTATTTTACACAACTGAATGTGGTATTTGGAAATCATTTCTTTTGAGTATTACAAAAATGAATATCCTTGTGTTGTTATTTTAAAAGGACAGTTCACCCAAAAATGAAAATTCTGTCATTAATACCTCACCCTCATGTAGTTTCAAACCGTAAGACATTCATCCATCTTCAGAACACAGATTAAGGGTGTGTTCACACTTGTAGTTCGATTCGTTTGGTTTATTTGGTCCGGACCAAAAAGGAAAATGACATATTTGGTCCTGGTCTGTATAGCGTTCACACTGGCATTTTTGACAGCGAAACTAAAGATACCAAACCTAAAGGCATAGTAAAACGTTCACAACCTGATTGGCAGTGTTGGGGAAAGTTACTTTTAAAAGTAATGCATTACAATACTGAGTTACTCCCTAAAAAAAGTAACTAATTATGTTAGTTACTTTTTATGGAAAGTAATGCGTTACTTAACTTTTGCATTACTTTTTAAATCTGGGCAGGGCTTGCTTTTTTGTTTTTAATATAAAAAGTTCTATTTTTGGCGAATGTAAAAGCCTTTTCACACAAAAAGCCTTAGGCTTTGAGAAAAGTAAATTCACGTCTGAAAAAAAAAGTCAACTCTTTAGCAATAAAAAAGGAAAACAAATGTTAGATTATCTTAAGTAATTTTTGCTTATTAGTATAGTTGAATTGGATCATCGAAGGTCGGCAGCAAAGACATCGGTTAATAAAATGGGACTAAATGCATATTTGTATTATTTAACATATTTAATTATTGTAGGTTTGCATCATATTCTGAGTTGAATTTCACTGTTTTTATTTATTTTGAGGAATACTGAATCTGTTTTTTGTCAGTAAGATGCATGTTCACATTTATTCTAGAAGTGAAGTAACATCTTACTCCCGATTTCTCTCAACATGGGGACAGGACAGCTTCTAATTAATAAATGGGGGGAAAAGTAACTGGCGTTACTTATTTGGAAAAAGTATCTCAGATATTTTCTTATCAATTAAAAAGTAATGCATTTATTAAGTAATTACTAGTTACTTGGAAAAAGTAATAATATTACGTAACTTGTGTTACTTGTAATGCGTTACCCCCAACACTGCTGATTGGTTGGGTTGAATGACGTATGTTTCATGACGGAACTCACCGAGCACTCCAAAAAAAAGGAAAAGGTACGTTCGACTTAAAGCAGCACTGCAGGTGAATGAAATTAAAGTACCCATTCACTCGGTCTGCTCAGCCCTGCTTTAAGTCAGATACACCTAATGCTGTCTGCTGGACTAAGTGCGCTCATTGTTGCATGTATATGATTTTATATTCACCACAACTCACAAAGAGCTCATAAAAGGCACTTTAACTCGTCGCTGCTCCATGTTTGCCCTCTGCTTATTTTGTTTTAGATACACCGCTTGCTCCCTTCGTGAAATCATGTTGCATAGCATTGCATCTTGTTATTACTTCCTGTTTTTGGTTCGTTTAGAGGTGTTTTGTTCACATATTGTTCATATATTATTCAAACTGCACCAGAGTTTGTTTGGAAGCAGATGGAGACCCATCCTTTGAGCGGTCTCGGTCTGCTTGTTTGGTGTGCACCATGGGTCGGAAGGCTGTGTTCACACTTGCTCAAATGAGTCGCACTAACAGAGCAATTGCACCAAAATTTGTTTTAATCGAACCAAACATGGCAAGTGTGAACACACCCTAAGATATTTTTGATGAAATCCAAAAGCTTTCTGACCCTGCATAGACAGCAACGCAACTGACACTTTCAAGGCCCAAAAAGGTTGTAAGGACATCATTAAAATAATCCAAGAATTCATATCCAATCTATTGCTAGTTCTTACTGTTGTTTTTTGTTTGCCCTCCAACAATGATGTCACTTCTATGATGATGTCACTGAGGACCTAGCTTTTCTTAGTTAAACAGATTTTGCAAAGACTTAAAAGACAGAAAGTGAAATTGGACACACACATATACACACACACACACACACACACAAACATATAAACTGATTATCAGTATGATATGATATATGGTAGAGACATGAAAATGTACTGCATAACTGGAATGACCCAAGAAAGGATGGGCAGAAAGTCATCCATTACAAATTTTATGATGAACTACTGGGATACATGCCAAATAATCATCTTTCCAGAAAACTCAAGGGTACTGATGACAGAGAGGGTCATGGGTAGGGGGGTGCATCTTGTTGTCCTTATAGGATTGGCGGTCCCAATCCACCATGGCAGAAAATCATTGGTTGATCTAGTGTGCATTTATGGATTTTCAAATTCCTAAAGATTGCATGGCAGGAGTGGAGATCAGAGAGAGAGGAAATGGATGAATGCTTGTTCCAGAATGTTCTGCCTGATGGATTAGAGGTAAGACTGTCTGACCGTTTAGCCCCCAACCTCTTGTGGAGCTGATTGGTCAAGAAGGTCTCCTTTATTCCCCATAAGTCACTGATTCATTGCGGTTTGGTGAAGGTTGTGCTGTAGTCTGCCTCCACCATGGTTTCATATCTATGAGGTGGCTCGTCTTGACAGACAACTATTTATCATTCTGGAAGTCGGACTGATCAATTGGGCAGTGATTCAGTCCTTTTGGTCAGGGGATGAATGGAGGGGGTGATTGAATGCTCGTCTCCAGGCCATTTTCAAAACCCAGGATCACTGGTGGACCTCACCCACCATCTAAGATGCTGTATAAACATTTTTGATAGAAAAAAAATACAATCGTGTATAGTTACTTGATCTATTTAAACATGCATCCCATCCAGTATTTGTGTAAGATACATATTTGTGACCCCGGACCCCAAAACCAGTCCTAAGTCGAATGGTATATTTGTAGCAATAGCCAAAAATACATTGTATGGCTCAAAATAATCGATTTTTTTTTTAATGCCAAAAATCATAAGGGTATTAAGTAAAGATCATGCTCCATAAATCTCAGTGTTATTTTTAGGTACTGTACTCTCCTCTAAAGCATGATGAATTCTGAATTTGACAGCTCCCCAGACAACTAACAAGTACTGGGTGAAATAGGACACATATGCATGACCGTACTCTCAGAATGTAAAACAATTTTGCCGAGGTTCTGATATTCGAGAGCAATCACCCTTCTCCCTGTTATCCCATCTGCTCGGACCCTGCTAATTGCCACTTGCTGTTAAATTTCTTATAACTTTTTTGCATACTGAGTGCTAATGATTGCAAACAAAAATTACAATATTCAGTGAAGAGTGAATCCATTTGTCTCAGCGTATCAGTCACATTTGTGTGTGTGTTTCTTTTAAATAAAACACAGGCCTGTCCATGCTGCATATATTTGAGTCTTTTATTGTTGCTGAAAAGTCATCCATCTGTCAAAGCTCACACTGGTCAAAAGTGAAAGGTGTCTGATTTGTTTTCATATATTTAGTTTGACTTTTCACAGAGCTGCCACCAGCAGTGAAGACAGACAGCAGCCTGTATAGTTCTTTTGTCATTTTTCACTGATCATCTTCACCACCGCTGAGGTTTGCAAATACGGTGCCTATGGCATGTTTGATGTCATGGACCTTAGTTAGAAGACACTTGAGAACCAATGGTGTTTGATGTTATGGACATCCAGCCTGCGGTATGGGTGCCATATTCGATTTGAAAGCCACAGTGGAGGCGAATATTACTTATTTCGGTCTTATAAACTACTTTTCAAGTTCATAAAAAATTCACGCAGTTTGTGTCCTCTACTATCAGTGTGTATTTACAACCAATTCCATGCTGAGAAAAGGCTTGAGCAACGATGGGTAAAGCTAATTGTGCACATAATGCTATAATTTACATTTTCATGAATTAAACATACGAGTGACCTAGCTGCCAGACTCCTCAAATAATTCCAGTGGCACACCGCCTGCCACGTTTTGCATAAACAGCCATAATTTGACTCTCATTACAATTTCGTTTTTTACTATCTTGATTTATGAAGACTTTTTTCATTAAATATTCGTCAGTTTGGCTTTGGGGCTAAATATGTTTCACAGGAAAGGCGAATCCTCCATTCACGCCATCCTACTGGAACCGGACCCTGTTTTGGTATTAATTTTCTGGAATTAACTCTGCCACTAAAGGTTCTTCTTCAACCGTTTTTCTTTATTATCATGGTAAGCTCAGTTGTCCCCTACAGCAGCTCGTTCATCACACCATGCCTGAGTAGTCACTGATGGAGAAGTGCTTCTGTACAGGACCCATCACAAGGTATTGAGCTCCGCTGCGTGTTGGAGACAACATGGTCCTTATCGCCCTTAAACAGCCTTCTGTCCTGCCTGGTTCTATCGTCTGAGTGGCCCAATGGTCAACACCATACAGCTTAGCTTCTTTATGACTGATTTTATTGGAGGGAAACTGTAACCTATGTGATCCAGAGAGATAAAACACCCCCTTACTCTCTGAAGTGCTAGTCAACCGTATAAACAATCCTGTTTCTGTTAAAGGGATAGTTCACTCAAAAATGGAAATTCTGTCATTAATTACCCACCCTCATGTCGTTCCAAATCTATAATACCTTAGTTAATCTTTGATACACTAATTAAGATATTTTTGATGAAATCTAAGAGCTTTCTGACCCTGCATAGACAGAAACGCAAATGACACGTTTAAGGCCCAGAAAGGTAGTAAGGATATTGTTAAAAAAGTCTATGGGACAACAATGGTTCAACCATAATGTCAAGAAGCTACAAGAATACTTTTTGTGCTCAAAGAAAACAAAAATAACGATTTTATTTAACAATTTTTACTCTTCTGTGTCAGTTTTTCAGTTCACGACAGTACCACAATGTGTATATATATAGAGAGAGAGAGAGAGGGTTTGCACTTACGGATACGCGGCCATATCGGCAAAACTCGGATGTAAACAACAGCATGGACTGCACAGTTAATGTAGTACTGAATATGTTTTTCTGCTAATTTATCGTGTCTAAACCATGGAAAAAACATGTGGAGAGAAGGACTTTGTAAGCAGGAAAGGGCGCAATATTTTGACAAACTAAAGCTAATAGGTGATAAAGATTCATACAAGTAGTATTAATTAAGATATTAGCCTGTTACTTCACCTACACGACAAGAAATGATAAGAACAAACATGATTGTTGTCAAGATTCTTGCCCTGGGAATCCTGGTTCAGTTTGGCCAACCACAAACGCCTTTTGTTCCTCAGACAGTTTTTGCACTCTTGTCCTTGATTTGTTATAACTTTTGGCAGTCTATTAGTACAACCCAAAATATGACAATAATTGACAATTTTCAGCAGAAATAATCAGCTAAATATGCGAAAATATCTAGCTTGGTTCAGTGGCATTGTTTGTGTTCATTGCCGCCAATATGGCCAATTGATGACGCATTGTGAAAACACTGTATAAATATTATATTTACCAAGACTGTTTCTTAGCACAATACGGTAAGAGCTGTCATCATTATAACTAAACTACGCCATTGTAATCAACATTTACAACATTCTTTGAGAGAACAAGAGGGCACAGCTTTCTGCTTGACCCCTGTTTGTGATTAATGACCTTCTTTAATGAACTGCCTCTGTTGCGATGCGTCCATTTCCCCTCAGGCCTCATTGTAAATTCTCCACCACCAGCTCTTCCATTTCCTCTCTCTAACATTGCTAATTTAGATTAATTACACATCCCTCGGTGCAAATATTCATGCAGCGCCTGTTATTAAGTCCAAAATCTACAATATTGGCATCCCCTACAGCTCTCCACTCATTGGCCTCCTACCTAAAGGCACAGTGCAAGCCAATCAGATTTAATATGGCCTTCTCTTGCTCCTCTTCTCTCTTACCCGGAGGTGTGATCTTACTGTGTGAAGGAAAACAGAAACATATATTTTCATATAGTTACATAATCAACTATGAGAGTCAGGCTGAAGCCCTCTAGTGTGGTTTGCTCTGTCATCAGAACATTATCTAGTTGATGAGAAAGGCAAATAACAGTGTTTAACATGCAGATATTTTTAAATAAGGTGTCATTGTGCTGTGATCTGGGCACTCTGTTACCACAGGGTTCTGTTTTTTTCCAGGAGGAAACTGCCTCGCATGGCACGATTCCCCGTGGAGAGCGTTTCCCCTCACCGCCGAATATCAGATTCCTCATTTATATGCCAATTACTGAACAAATTAATACAGCAGCGTGAAAAATAATTCTGGCGAAGACGTCAGTGACTCCTGTTTGCTCACTCATATCTGTTTTACTCCAAATAAACTAATTATAGATTGCGACCTTTTAGAGTATTCTTTGCGGCTGAAGGGCTAACGATTGATAATGCTTTTTAATTAATCACGCATGCTAATTATGCTTCCCATGACATTTGCCACTACATCCACTGCAGCTAAGAGAGGCATATGGAGCATATGTTTTCAGAGGATTCTACTGTGCTTATCGGTGCATTATGAAATTCAGAAATATACACCATGCAGAGATTATTACATAAAGGGTATACTGGTATTCTGAATCACTCTTCTGAAGCCTGTTTTGGTTGTGGTTGGTGAACATTTTTTAATGTTAAACTTCAGTTTTGGCCTGTTTTTTATCATTATAGTAACAGCTGGGAAAACGTTGGATTTAACAATAAGATATGAAAGGCCACATGCTGAATATAGTCACAATTAATGCGATATAACATGGCAATACAACATTATAATGCAATATAATGATAGATAGATAGATAAAGTTAATTCCTACTTCCCAAATATAGTACTTGAAATGGACAATAATGATGCATTTTGTGGGTACTATATTAATTTTTGGAGTTTTACTTATTTATTTATTCAGTATATATTTTAAAGATTTACTTTAAGTGAGCATTAGGCAAATGTAATCTAAATGCAAACATCAAGAAATGTGCATGCACAAATACATATTAAATAAATAAATAAATCTCCAAAAATTAATATATTACCCATATAACGCATCCTTATTGTTCATGTCAGGTACAATATTTGGGCAGTTAGAATTAACTTTTTATTCATTTAAAAGCTTGTTTAGAATCACCTGTCGCATGTGCTCAGCGGGTTTCGTGAAGTTTTGAGTTTTCATTTAGGCTTTATAGGCTTTTGGGTATATTTGGACAGGCCCCTTTTCTAAAGGAACCCGTTATAGCTTCCCAAAGGGTAAATTTCAACATGTTTTTGAAGATTATTGACCAAGAGAGTCCAGAGAATTGCACTGTGGTGTTTTTTTTTCCAGACTGAGCAAAAAACCTAGGACTAGTTCACAAAAGTAGGTTTTTCACATCTTCTCAATCATTTAAAAACTGTTTGATTGACAGCAGTGGTTCTAGAGGCAAAGTTGTTTGAAATGAGGAGGTCTATCATATGATACGAATATTGTGTGTACAATCGTTTACGCAATCGTTAATGCAACACCATCCCCCAGTGGCTGATTTCTTTTAAATTTCTCACAGACCTTTGGGCAGTATGTCTGAATACTCACAGCACCATACTCACGCCAAGTTTTCCTAGTTATAGCCATTTTTATGTTTTTTCCCACACTTATAGCACCACAAAGTGTCCAATCTCTGCAATTTTTTTCCTGTCACCTCAGCTTGAGCTCTTGCATAAGTGTTCTGTGTTTGGCTAAAATATCTCATTCCATTTAGGAGCTATTGGCATTTTACTAAAATTGGCCCCGCCTCCTTCTAACGTTTTTGGTGTCCCTTTGCCACGATGAGTCAAAGTTCAACTTTTTTTGATAATTATTGATATTCACTCTCTAGAGAATCTTTCTGTACTGATTTGGTTCAGATCGGGCGAAAAACCTAGGACTAGTTTGCAAAAGTATGTTTTGCAAAAAACGCGAAATCCCGAAAATCTCGCCACTTGAGCCTGCAACTAATGGTTTAGGAGTTATGAGCGCTTTTGTACTTTTGATTGCTGTAGCGCCCCCATCAGGCCGATTGGGGCGAGCCTCTGTCATGTTGTAGGTGGTCTGAGTACTACCATCCCTCCAAGTTTCAAGTCTCTACGACTTTGGTCTGCACGATCAGTTTTATGTTGAAATCACTCATCCGTGACCATTCCAGCAATTACAATATGGTTTCAGCACTACACACTTGAACCCCTAATTATCTTCAGCAAATCGTCTAGGTTACGTACGTAACCCTCATTCCCTGAAGGAGGGAACGGAGACGTTACATATGGGAACTCGCCTGAGTGACCAATCGCCTCTGAGCTTTACAGAAAAGGCCAATGAAATTGGCGAGT
>JAHKKF010537545.1:0-12300 GCA_019740295.1 Labeo calbasu
AAAAAATGTCCCTAAGGACGCATAAGGGTAAAAATAATGTGATAAATACCAGTTTACAATATCAAGCAGCATAATCTTTTGTATAGCTCCTCGCATTCAAGTTACATATGGATGCACCTGCTCTTGTGTTAAAAATAAGGTGGTGAGCCTCGCGTGAGCTCAAATGTAAACTTGAATTGCAAATTTTAGCATTGGTGCACTCACACAACATATCATCTTTTGTTTCCCCACAGATCTTCCCCCTCCTCCAATTCCTCCTCCAGCCATGCTGAAGTCTCCAACACACCCGGCCAAAACCATCCCGGAGGGCCCGCGGGGGGCCATGTCGCCCAGATCCAATTCTGCCGATGGCAAGGACAAGCGAACAGGTTCGGGCGGACCCAGACCCCGAGATGGCTCGGACACTCGGACCAGCTCTTCGGAGCGGCGGGAGGGCCAGGATGTACAGAAGGGTCAGAGGAAAAGCAGCAAAGATGCAGGGCATAAGAGCCGCCAGCACCCAGGTACTGCACTACAGTCCTGTTTCCCATGTTAAATACTATGGTAAATAATGCTCAAGTCACTTACCTTTCATTTTCACATCTCTTTCAGGCTCAGAGGACATCTTACCTTATAGTCGCCCATCTTTCCCAGCCGTCCACAGTCCTCGTGGAGAAAGGGACCCCAGCTCCTCCAGTTCACTGTCCTCTCGGGGTTCTGGTGGACGGCGGAGAGGTGAAGGGGCTCCGGGGGCCCGCAGAAACCCTGCAGATGTTGGGCTAAACACCATAGGAGCCTTCCAGACAGGAGGGGAGGAGCTTGAGGTGCGTCCACACTTATTTGTATAGTGACAATGAAACTGAAATTGTACAATAGGCCAACCAGAGCACCCTGTTATTTTGCGAAGTGGCTGTTAGAATTATGAATAGAACTATTAAAAAAAAACTGACAAAGGGCAAAAAAAAAAAAAAAAAAAAAAGGCAAGCGCTAAATTACAAAACCTGAAAATTGTTATGACAAAATTAACCAAATAAAAAACTTCAACATTTAGTTCAGTTAGCTGTCAATAAAATGACAAAAAAAATTAAGACATGAAAAAAGATAAATAGAACTATTAGAAAAAAAACCTGACAGAAGGCTTAAAAATGACAAAGCACACAGAAAACTACAAAAACTGAAAAACCCTTTTTGTTTAAGCAAATAAATAAATAAATATTAAATTAAAATTTGAACAATTATTTCAGCAAGTTGCCCATTAAATGACAAGAAATTAAGACAAAAAATAATATAAAAAAATAATACAAAAAAGAAAAATATTAATAGAACTATTTAAAAAAACCTGACAAAAGGCAAACATTTTTTACAAAAGCACACAAAATTATAAAAACTGAAAAAGTGAGACTGAACTTAAAAAACAATTATTAATTTAATTTATTAATTATAATAATTAATTTAATTAATTAATTTATTAATTTTAAATGGCAAAATTAAGCAAATAAAAAATAAATATTAAATGAAAAACTTGGACTTTTATTTCAGTTAGCTGCCAATAAAATGACAAAAAATAAAAACAAAAATGTTTGACAAAATTAAAACAAAAAAAAGAAAAATAGAACTATTAAAAGAAAACTGACGTAAGGCTGAAAAATTACAAAAGCACACATAAAATGACAAAAGCTAAAAAAAAAAGTAAACAATGTAAAAAAAAAAAAAAAACCTAGTTCAAAACAAATACTTTAATATCATTATAAATAACACTGTTGCTACTGTGCTCTTTGGTTGGTAAATATTTATTCCTTGTATGATTTTTGTCTTTTCAGATGGTGGAGAGCTGAAGATAAAAAATATGGCTGTCTAAACTTCCTCAGCAACCATCTTCAGCGCAGTTTGACCATCTCGGCGGTATCTTTTACTGAAAACTACCGATCCAGAGTCACGTTTGGAAAACTGACCAACCATTCTTCATTTATTTACCTTAATTTTCAATGTGCATTTAAAGAAGAAAAAAAGACAGAAGAAGAAAAAAAAAAAAAAAAAAGCGAAGGGTACATTTGGTGCATTTGAGAGGGGCTAAAGCAGTTTTGTTTGGATTCCAATGCAATATGACGCGTCCGCTAGCTCCTGAAACTGATTACGGCTTTGTTCACCTTGGCGAGAAGGTTGTCAGTCAGCTGTTACTGTAATGAAACTCCAGGCACAAAGGGACTGACTGACATGTACATACACGTGTATACATATCTAACTGTCTTTTATAATCCATTGTGGTACATTAAATTTGTCTTCCTTGGCTTATTTGAATAATTTTAAAATTACTCCAGTTAATATAATTTTTTTTTTTTATAGCCGCCATCCTGGTTGTAAATTGTCATAGTGTTTAAACTGCCCCAGGAAAAGTGCCACATTTTGAGAGTTATTGTTTGTTCGTTTTTGTTTTTTGTAATGCACTGTTATTCTTTTTTGTCATTGTCGATGTTTGTCGTTCTATGTTTGACTTTGGTTTTAAAAGCACAATCACTAAACTTTATTTTGAACCATGTTATTGATTAACCTTTTTGTCTTACGCGAGGGGGGCGCGGACGGTACGACAAAAGGCCTTGTTAAACCTGTTGATGTAGGGTTATGAGAAAAGAAAAAAGGATAAGCTGTTTACAAACGAGTGAATGAATGGAAACGAATCCCTTCGTCCTTACCTTCGGTGTCTTTTCCAGATTCTCATTCCAGCTCCAGACATCCTGCAGAAATGAAAGAAATATACAGGAATCAATGCAGGGATGTTATGTTTACGAAAGTATCGCTCCACCTGTGCGCTTTCGTTATAAAAAAAGAAAACGTTTTTCGATTTACATATGCACTTAACAGGAAGTGGGTGTCGGTTTGAGAATCTGGGGCGGTCGTGATTGGCTGGCCGAGGACCCGGCTCTCGTGGGTTGGCCGTGGCGGTCACGATCTAAAAGGGGTGAGGATGTGAGTGTTAATTCATTTGACATCTGCAAGCATTTGTTTCTTAAAACAAAAAAGCATATAAAAATGAAGAAAAAAAAAATAAAATCAAAATACTGAAACTGATCTGCTTGTTTCTGGATTATTTATGTCTTTCTATATTTTGTCATTGAGCCATTCTGATACATTGTGTCGTCTAAGTTAACAATTTGCAATAAGGTTTCATTAGTTAACACAAGCTAAGATACTCTACAGCATTTATTAATCTTCGTTAATATTATTTTCAACATTTACTAATGCATTATTAAAGGAAAAGTCCACTTCCAGAACAACAATTCACAGATAATTTCTTTACCCCCTTGTCATCCAAGATGTTTATGTCTTTCTGTTTTTAGTCGTAAAGAAATTATGTTTTTGAGAAAAGCATATCAGGATTTTTCTTCATATAATTTTTAACTTCCAAAATGTAGTTTAAATGCACCTTCAAAGGGCTCTAAACAATCCCAGCCGAGGAAGAAGAGTCTTATCTAGCGAAACGATCAGCCATTTTTTTAAGAAAATAAAAATGTGTATACTTTAAGCAGGCTCTGCCATGCGCGTTCACGACGTATTATTGAATCATGTCAAAAGGTCACGCGGAACCTAGGCGAATCCACAGACCCAGTGTTTACAAAGCGAATGCGGAAAGACTAAGAAAGTGCAAGTAAGTCAAACGCTGTTTACAAACAAAAAGGTACAACGTGTCAGACGATTCTAAAGTTGTAGGAGAAAATAAGATGGAGTGTTTCGCCATACTCTACCTTTTTAGCCGGAGTACACAGACGATGAACTTAGATGTGATTCGTAGTAGCGATGGGACGTTTGGATCATTTTACCGACTCGGACCATTGAGTCTCGTTCAGCAAAATGAACGAATCTTTTTTCGAGTCATTTCGTTAATTTTAGCAAAATTAGCGTCACGTGTTAGCCCCATAAGATGAACGAACGACTCGAAAAACCCGAAGACTCAAAACAGGTGAACTAATTTCAGTACAGAACCTAATAGGATGTTGCGCATGCGCGACTGAACGAATCACTCCCCGAGACGACTCGTTCTTCGCGAGTTACATTAAAGATTCGTTAAAAATGAACGAATCATTCAAGAACGACCAGTGGACTCTCATCCGAGAGCACTGTGCTACGCGAACTTTTGTGCTTAAAAAGTATACAATTTTATATTTTTCCCAAAAAATGACCGATCGTTTCGCTAGATAAGACCCTTTGTCCTCGGCTGGGATCGTTTAGAGTCCTTTGAAGCTGCATTAAAACTACATTTTGGGCACAATTGAAGTCCATTATATGAAGAAAAATCCTGAAATGCTTTCCTCAAAAAAACAATTTCTTTACGACTGAAGACAGAAAGACATGAACATCTTGGATGACAAGGGGGTGAGTAAATTAATTGTGAATTGTTGTTTTGGAAGTAGACTTCTGCTTTGAAATCAAAAGTTGTTAACATTAGTTAATGCACTATGAACTAACATGAACATACAATAAACTTTATTTTTATTAAATAACATTAACAAAGATTAAATACTGTAATGTATTGTTCATTGTTCGTTCACGTTAGTTAATACATTAACATTAACAAATGACAACTTTTTATACACTTACTGAAAAAAAAAACATTGGTTTAAACTTACCACATAGAGAAGAGATTTTTTGTTTTACTTATTTTAATATATTTTTTATTTTTAAATTACAAATTAAATAAAAAATAAAGAGAAAATCCCATTATAGCACATTTATTGGCCACTGCACCTATTAAAAATGCTGAATTAATAAATTTTATATATCTACACAGTACCAGTCACCTCTGCTCACCAAGCCTGCATTTATTTTATCCAAAGTGCAGCAAAACCAGTAAAATTCTGAAATATTTTTACTATTTTAAATAACTATTTTCTAATTGAATATATTTTAAAATGTAATTTATTCCTGTGATTCAGCATTATCACTCCAGTCTTCAGTATCACATGATCCTTCAGAAATCATTCTGATATGCTGAAATGTTCAAGAAACATTTTTTACTTTATTATTATTATTATTATCAATATTTAAAACAGCTGAGTACATTTTTTTCATGATTCTTTAATGAATAGAAAGATCCAAAGGTCAGCATCTGAAATAAAAACACTTTTGTAACATTATACACTATACCAGCATTATACAGCTTGGAGTCAGTATATATTTTTTATTATTTTATTTATTATTATTATTATTATTATTATTATTATTAATACTTTTACTTAGCAAGGATGCTTTAAATTGATCAGAAGTGATTTATAATGTAATAATAATGTATGGTTTGTTAGGGTAGGACAATATATAGGACGATATATTTACAGTAGGAAATTTACAAAATATTTTCATGGAACATGATCTTTACTTAATATCCCAATGATTTCTAGCATAAAAAGAGATCATTTTGACCCACACAAGGTATTTTTGGCTACTGCTACAAATATACTCTTGCTACTTAAGACTGGTTTTCTGGTCCAGGGTCACAAATGCAAATCTACACATGCTTCGATGAATTTTAGCATTTGCAATGAGCATTGTTTTCACTGCACTGTGTTCCCTATTTTGTTGCATCCCATCTATTTTTTTACACAAAAATAAAGGTCCCCTAATAAATGTGTCTGATCAGAACCCAAAACCAGCCTCATTATTTCATGCCTATTAGTCATTTAGGCAACCCGCCGACAAGTCAAGTTTATGAATGTATAGTATTCAACACAACCCTTATTGAAAGCCACTGCACTACAACAACTACATACACACTCCATTTATAAACCCACAGACAAATATTGGGATATATATACTAAAATGTCAAACGCATACCTTCTCCCGTGCATCTGCCAGACGTCTCGGTTGCTGTCAGAAAACGAGAGCAGCTCCCCACAGGTGTTCCCCTATTAAACACCTTTTAAACGAGAACAAATCTAGAGCAACCGAGAGCTTCCCCTCTGGCTCGATCCATCATTTTAATGAGGTAAGGTGTGTATGCTGCGCACAATGAGGCACAGGTGATTAAAGCTAGTACACACGCAGACACTGACTGTGCTGCTAATATTATGAATCTATGTAGCCTACAGATGACTGACTGTACAGCTCGGTCATTATTATAAGACGACGTTCAGTACCTGGCGACTCCGGGTCAATTTCCGAGTCCCTCGCTGCGATCAAACACGCAGCCTTTAGCTTTGCCGAACTTGGGTTGAGAAAAGAAAACAGCTCATTTATTTGAAAACAGCATGTGCTTGAGTAGAAAATGCAAGCTTTTTGTTTTTATATCATAAATGGAAAAAGTGAGAATGAACAAACCATCCAATCCAAGCTAATGAGCGCTCGCTAGTTAAATGAGACGCTAAAATTAAGAGCTAATGCAGGCAAACGTTCAGCGTTTGCTGCGGCGGCGATGTGTAGGGTTTAACCTAATATCCTTTGTTAGGAAATTCATGTCTTAGTTTTCACCCAAACTGGTTTAATTAACCCCACACGCATAACGGGAGGTAATTAAGAGTAACAGCTGTATGCTGTCAGGAAAGCCGTCCTCCTGTCTGCTGCTGCCCACTGAGACCCGTGTAGATCAAACCCACCTGCTCACCCACCACCCTCATTTACCCGGATCCCTCCGCATCTCTCTATTTCATTTACAACATCTCCTCTGGAGAAGAGATGACAGGATTTTGATTTTAGGAGTGAATTCATTTTCTTTGTCTCCTAAGAAATTTAGCATTACATCAACTGCTCACCAATGGATCCTCTGCAGTGAATGGGTGCCGTCAGAATGAGAGTCCAAACAGCTGATGAAAACATCACAATAATCTAAGCGACTCTAGTCCATCAATTAAAGTCGTAAGTAAAACTACTTTACAGCTGTTTGGACTCTTGTTCTGACGGCACCCATTCACTGCAGAGGATCCACTGCCGGGCAAATGCTAAATTCTCCAAAACTGCTCTGATGAAGAAACAATCTTGCATGACTTTATTTATTTTTTTAAAAATAATTATTTAAAATAATGTTTGCAACTTAAAATTTGTCATTAAATCCATAAGTCAGCATTTTTAACAGTGCAACCATTAGGGGTGTAACGGTTCACAAAATTCATAGTTCGGTTCAATACGACACAGTGCTGTCGGTACGTTTTCGATACAGCAAAAAGACAGAAATGCCAGATCCTTCATATTTACATATTTTTATTTATTAAAACTAACATCATAAAACATGTTTGTTTGTTTTTTACTTTGAACAATGTGCAAAACAACAGTTGCAGGAGTTGTATTTCATTTATCTCGTGAGGAGAGTGAGTCGAGCTGACGAGTGAGGTGAGACAAGACAAGAAGTTGGCAAAAGTGCCTATTTTGGCTATTATGATTTTGGGAGCTTTTTTAACATTTGTTTCTTATTTATTTGGTTCCACCGTGTTTGCTGATTTTCAGTGTTTTATAACTTTGTATAAGTTATCTGTCACTTTATATTAGGCCTATAGCATGGTGTATTTGTATTGATTTTGGTAATAAATTAAACATTCTGTGTTTAATATAAGTGAATTTGTCAAAGTCTTTTGTTGTAGTCAATTCTATCAATTGACGCAGAATTGCCAGTAAACGTTTAAAAGCTTGTAACAGCTTGTTAAAAGAACAGTATATTTCACACACTTTAAGCTCTTTTATTTTCCAAATGTAGTCCAACAAATTGTTTGATGTGTAATGCGTACTGTACCAAAAGCATCGTACCGAACGGTTCAATACAAATATGTGTACTGTTGCACCTCTAGCAACCATGCATTTATTTAAAGGGGTCATCGGATGCAAACTTCACTTTTACGTTGTTTGAACATTAATGTGTTGGCAGTGTATGTACAAATCTACCCTATAATGATAAAAAAAAGTGGTTTTTAATTAATCTGTAAAAATAATATCCCCTTTTTCAAATCGAGATGTTCTCAGATGCCTGTCGGTGTGGCGTCACACCCACAGAGGCCGCTCCCACCATAGTTGATTGACATGAGCGTCTTACCTCAGCTGTAAAAGTCCGACCTCCATTGTTTCGATGCCAGAGCAGGGATGTAAGTTAGACAAGAATATCTCCGATTGAGCGATTGAGGTGTTGTGTTGCTGGATGTAATAATGAACATAGTGGTCGTCAATTACTGCTTCACTTACAGCAGAAGTGAGTATAAGGTTTTTTTATGAATCTTTGTGATCGCCTTTCCTAGTAATGTGCTAGTTAGCAAGTTTAGCGGCTAAATGTGGCTAAATGCGGCTAAAGTAAACAGGTTCATCTCTCCACAGAGGGAAGAGAGAAATGTACTCAATTGTTTGATTAAAAAAATGTTTCTTGAATTGTAAATTAGCATATTAGAATGATTTCTGAAGGATCATGTGACACTGAAGACTGGAGTAATGATGCTGAAAATGTAGCTTTGATCACAGGAATAAACTGCATTTTTAAAATATATTCAAATAGAAAACAGTTATTTTAAATAGTAAAAATATTTCAAAATTTCACTGTTTTTGCTGTACTTTGGATCAAATAAATGCAGGCTTGGTAAGCAGAAGAGACTTCTTTAAAAAACAAAAAAAATCTTGATTAGTAGTGTATATCAATTATTATTATTATTATTATTATTATTTATTTATTTATAGAAAATGACTCCTTACTCCTTGACAGGGATCGTGTAGAACCCTTTGAAGCTGCACTGAAACTGCAATGTGGACCTTCAACCCATTGATCCCCATTGAAGTCCACTATACAGAGAAAAAAATCCTGAAATGTTTTCCTTAAAAACATTCATTTCTGAACTGAAGAAAGAAAGACATGAACATCTTGGATGACATGGGGGTGAGTAAATAACCATAAAAATTTTATTCTGGAAGTAAACTAATCTTTTCAGTTGTGGTTGCAGATCTGATGAACCTCAGTGTTCCTCCTTTAATTATTTCATACCATTCCCCCTCTTTTTTCTTTCTTTCTTTTCCCTCCCTTCTTCTTTCACATCAGTTTCCTTCTACAGCACGCGTCTCCTGACGAGACGTGAACTTAAAATAACAACATCTCATCACCCTGGACAATTTCTCAGAACTTTGTGGACGAATATGTCGAATTCAATTAAACCGATGCCCGACTTTTCTCCAATCATCTGTCTCTCAGCTGTAGTGTTGGTCCTCCCCCGAGTCTCACAGCTACCAAACTGCAGGTTTTTTTTTAATAACTCCATTTTAATAAGTCCTTCCAGTGCTCAGCTCAGCAGAACTCACTCCATCCGTGCTCAGACCTTACAATTAACCTGAACGAACTTCACCTCTCCTTCCTGCGCATCTCACAGGCTGACGTAACCTCACCCGTCCCATCAGCCAATGAGTCACGGCCAGTTTTTCATCAACTTTATTATTAGTTTTCACCAATTACATTATAAGGCTCCATCGCATAGTCAGGAAGACGCTCAGTCAAATTTATGCAACTATCTCCCTGCCAAAAGCAGAGCGCTGGAACGAGCCAAATCGACGGCGAACGACGGGAAGCAAATGCGTGAAGCAATCAACAGTTGCTGACAAAGACGTTCTGCTCTATCTTAAAGGAAAATGAATGGATGAATTATGCATCAAGATGTCTCTATAAACCGATGATTAAAAGGAATGACATGCCAAGCTGATAAATAGCATGATTCCTCACAGACCTGCAGTGCCACATGGCAACCGTTTCAGACTGAACCTGTTAAATATTACATTAATTTGCAAAAACAGCTAAATTCTGCATAAAAAAACAATTCAAGGAATCATTTCACCTTTAAAGAAAGAGCTTACCAAGTAAAATCCTTCATGCATCTGTTCACTCTTGGATTCATCCATCTCTCCAGCACAGTCATTATTGTTAACATTAAAAGAGAAGTCATTTTTAAGCCATCACTAAATAGAAAACAAATCGCTCAAACAAATATAAAGCCAAGGTATTTAAGCTTCTCAGAGAAATCAAACAACTAAATTATTTTTGCGATCAAATGTTGCATATTAAGTTAAAATGATACCCTCCAAAAATAAAAATCCACTCACCCTCATGCCATCCCAGATGTATGAATCTTATTTCTTCAGATGAACACAATCCATCTCAGTAGCTCGATATAATGCAACTTCCAAAGCTGATGCTCCAAAAAATAAATAAATAATTCAACTCATAAACCCATGTGCAAGTTGGCCGAAAGTAATGGTTTATATTTAAAGTCTAAAATCATGTTTTTAAATATTTTTCTCACACACCCCTAGGAATTGGTGATATGACCAAAATCTTACATCACGATACGAGTAATTTTATTTCACAGCAATGATGTATGGTGCAATGCGAATTCAAATCCCTTCATTTTTTTCACGTTTTATGTCGCAGCTCTTATGTTAAACTGCTTTAAGTGTTTTTTCTTCCACAACAATCTACACTCCATACACCATAATGACAAAGTATGTTTGTAACAACTTTCCAAATTTATTAGAAATAAAATAAACAACCTAAAATGATTCCACTGCATAAGTATTCATACCCTTTTCTGGGACACTTGAAATTTAGCTCAGGAACATTCATATTGCTTGCAGATGTTATTACACTTTAAGTGGAGTTAACCTGGGGGAAATTCAATTGAACGGGTATGATTTGGAAAGGCATGAGCTAAAAATGCATATCAAAATCAAGCCCTGAGCTCAAAAGAACTGCCTGTAGAGCTCAGGAACAGGATTGCGTTAAGGCACACATCTGGGGAAGAATTCAGAAAAAATTTGCTGCATTGAAAGTTCACAGAATGGAAGAAGTTTGAAACAACCACAACTCTTCCTACAGCTGGCCTCCTGGCCAAACTGAGCAATTGATGGAGAAGGGTCTTGGTTAGACTGGCGACCACAAAACTAATGTTCACTCTAGTTGAGCTCCATAATCATATGTGGAGACAGGAGAAACTTACAGAAGGGCAAACATCACTGCAGCACTCCACCAATCTAGGCTTTATGGCATTGTGGCATGACTCAACCCTCTCCTCAGTGAAGACGCATGCAAATACATGTGGAAGTTACAAAAAAAAAAGCACCTTAAGAACTCTCAGACTGTGAAAAACAAGATTCTCTGGTCTGATGAACCTCAATTCCAAGCATCATGTTTGAAGGAAGTCAGGTACTGCTCATAACCTGCATAGTACCATCCCAAAAGTAAAGTAAGGAGGTAGCAGCCTCATGCTGTTGAGTTGTTCGAGGGACTCGTCAGAGTAGAAGGAAAGCTTAGCCCAGCAAAATATAGAGATAGCCTTAATGGAAACCCAGTCCAGAGCAAGACCCTAAGCACACATCAAGATTGGCATATAGACAACTCTGAATGTCCTTGAGTGGACCAGCCACAGCCTGGGCTTGAAAACAATCAAACATTTCTAGAGAAACCTGAAAATGTGTGTCTGCCCCCATCCAATCTGACAGAGCTTGAGAGGTAAAGAGGTGCGGCGAAGAATGGCAAATAACTGCCAAAGGCAGATTTGCTTGTCGCAAAAAGACTTCAGGCTGTAAAGGTGCTTCAACTACCACGTTAAGGGTATAAATACTTATGCAATGTACTTCTTTCAGATTATAATTTTAATAAATTTGCAAAGTTGTCACAAATTAGTTTTTTGGTTTGTCATTATGGTGTATGGAGCGTAGATTAACGTGGGGAAAAAAGTTATTTAAAGCAGTGGTTCACTTTGAGAGCAAAAATTTACAGATAATTTACTCACTCCCTTGTCATCCAAGATGTTCATGTCTTTCTTTCTTCCGTCGATAAGAAATTATGTTTCTTGAGGAAAAACTTTTCAGGAATGTTCTCCATATAGAAGACTTCAATAATGCCCCGATTTTGAACTTCCAAAATGCAGTTTAAACACAGCTTCAAATGGTTCTACATGATCCCAGCTGAGGAAGAAGGATCTTATCTAGTGAAATGATCGGTCATTTTCAAAACAAATTGACAATTTATCATTTTTTTTTAACCTCAAATGCTCGTCGTGTCTCGTCTCTGTGATGCGCATGCGTAGTGTAATCCGGGTCAATACAATTAGGGTATGTCGAAAAACTCTCGTCTCGTTTTCTTCTTCAACATCAAAATCGTCCTACATTGCTGTTTTACCATTTTTTATAAAGGGTGTTTGATCATCTTTGCATGTTCACTTTGTAAACACTGGGTTGGTACTTCTGCAGCGATGTGGGAAGATTTTGAAGTTGGGGAAGAAAATGAGACTTTATTGACTGTATTGAACTGGAAAAAAACTTAGATGAGTGTTTGAGATTAAAAAGTATATAAATTAGATGAGATAAGACCCTTATTCCTCAGCT
>JAHKKF010537549.1:0-37687 GCA_019740295.1 Labeo calbasu
GCTCCAGCTGAACGCACGTGATGGAGCTTTACTACTAATCAAAGTACCGGCTTCATTGACTAAACGCACCTCACGACATCGTGTGATTAATCGTGCAGTCCTATTATGTGGTCACTACCAAAGCATTACTGTCACTACCGAAAATGTGTTGTCTTGACCGAAACATGGTCAAGACAAAAATAAATGGACATGGTTTTGTCAAAAATAAAGTATCCTGAATTGTCTGAAATGTATATTCAAACTAATGAATTCTTAACTTTAAAATCAGTATGATCAAGTTTTTGCCATTTACAAAGAAAGATTGGATTCAAAATACATCTCATAAATCACACTTGGAATATTGCTGAAATTGTAATTGTTATTGATTTACCTCTGAAAACTTTTTAATAAAATAGATCAAAATATATTCACATGGAAAATGTAAGCAAAATCTTAATAGGTCAATATAACCCTTCTTATTAAATTATATATTACTGTGTTTCAGTAGTGACAAATATTCAAAAACTTTCTGAAAATACAATATGAGAATTAACTGCATAATTACTAGAAATGTATACATTGTATATAATACAATTTGCATATGTACAAAATTTGCACGTATGCAAGATGTTTTCAACTCTGGCTTTGCACCAGTTCTGTAGAATGACCCATATATGCTATCTTTGACTTATTATTATTATATAGACTAACTTTTAAATTCTGATGTTGTAGATATATGACGTAATGTCTTTGCTTCTGTGTTTCCCCTACAGAATGCGGGCTGTGCTTTAACAGAAGCAGTGTTCTGGGACGTGTGGACAGACCTTGACTGTAATGATGGACACCTCCTTGTGGACAGGTAAGACTTAACAACTTGTGATTTTTTGTTGTGTTTTCGTTTAATACAATTGTTTTTTTCGTCCCAGAATTCTGGGACGTGTGGACAGACCTTGACTGTAATGATGGCCAGCTGCTCATGGAGAGGTAAGTATTAGGTAAGTATATTTTTTTTCTTTTCTTTTCTTTTTTTTTTTTTTTTTTTTTTTTACTAATACAATATTTTCTTCTATAAAGCAGCATAACCCCTGCTGGGCATCGTGCGGGAGCTCAGGAGGAACCCGATTCATCCCTGCCCCTTCACTCCCACAACACTCACTCATATCGCCCTGATCCACCATACCTTCTCGCTCATGCCAGACCGTTCATATCGCAGAGATCTGGCTGGAATCGAACCAGCAACCTCTGAAACCGTGAGGCAGTGCTCTAACCTCTGAGCCACAGATCTCTTGTCTGAATGTGTGCTGGAACTTATATTTCACTATTCACCCTGTCATTCTTACAATAAACGAGGTAAATTTTGAACACACTGAGCTGGGATTTGAACCAGCAACCTCTGAAACCACAAGGCAGTGCTCTTACCTCTGAGCCACAGATCTCTTGGTTAAACATGTGCAGGAACTATTTACCTGTATGTAACTTGGGATTTCACAATAAACCAATTAAATTTACAAGTTAACACTGAGCTGAGGTTTGAACCCACAACTCCATCACAATCATGTACACTACTAACGTGTGTTCAGCCACTGCACCATCATGGCTTTCACGCTGAGTGGTGGCATTTGAGGCACTTTGTTGGATATGATGACAATTTAATATATACAAAAGCGTGGAACTGAACCCATTACTCCATCATAACTTTGTCTGTCACTGGGGTGTGCTTAGCCACCACACCATCATGGCTTGCACACTGAGAGGTGGCATTTGGGGCACTTTGTTAGATATAATGACATTTATTTAATGTATGCAAGAATGGGATTTGAACCCATGATCCCATCATAATCTTGTCTATCACTGGGGTGTGCTTAGCCACTGCACCATCATGGATTTCACACTGAGTGATGGCATTTGGAGCATTCTGTTGGATATAATGACAACAATTTAATAGACACAATAGTGGGATTTGAACCCATGTCTGCAAAAGATGTGCGTTAAGCTACTGCACCATCATGGCTTACACAATAAATGATGGCATTTGGGGAACTTTGTTGGATATAATAACGAAAATGTAATGCATGCATTGGCATCAGTAGCCTTGTGGATAGTGTGCCGCCATATGATGCAGTTGTGCCTTGGGTGTCCCAAGATTGAATCCTGCCTTGTGGACCTTTCCTGATCTCTCCCCCCTCTCTCTGTCCCACTCATTTCCTGTCATATTTCCACTGTCCTGTCAAAGAAAAAAAAAGTGGAAAAATGCCCCCACAAAAAAAAATTATGTAATATGGATTTGAACCCATGACTTCCTCATAACTTTGTTTACAGCTGCTGTGTGTTTAGCCACTGCACCATCATGGATTTTACATCAAATGTTGGTGCAGATTTGGGGCACTTTGTTGGATATAATGACAGCAATTTATATGCAAGAATGGGATATGAACCCATAATCCTGTTGCAACCTTGTCCACAACTAACCTTTGCTAACTAGGGGTGTCACGATAAATCGATTTGTGGATCGATTTTGCGATTTTCCAAGTGCATCACAATTCTCTCTGGAATCGAGTCTGAGCTAAGTTTTTTAACAGCAGATATGATGCTCTAGGCTAGTTTTACACTTTTTAGTTTTACATGCTAAAAACACTTGTGCATTCAACTGAATAATTTAAGTGGTTAAATGTACTTGCACCTCGGTTTTAATGCTTTATCATGAAATTTGCTTCAACCTTTTCCAATTTTATGAATGATTATTTAAAGTTCAAGTGGCATGTGCATTTCTAAAGCTGTTTCTTAAGCACACAGTGCCATCTGCGGTTAAAAACTACACATATATGCAAGAGTGAGATTTGAACCCATAACTCCATCATAAACTTTGTCTGCAGTTAACAGATGCGTAGCCACTGCAGCATTATGGCCTTTATACTGAGAAATGGCATTTGGGTGGCACATGCTGAATATAATGACAACCATTTAACATATGCAAGAATGGGATTTAAACCCATTATCCCATTGCAACCTTGTCCACAACCAACATATGTTTAAGCCACTGCACCATCACAGCTTTCACAACAAGTGATTGCATTTAGGCCACTTTGTTGGATATACTGTCAACAATTTACCATTTGCAAGAGTGGGATTTAAACACATAATCCTACCACAACCTTGTCCACAACTAACATGTGTTAAACCACTGCACAGTGTGGTGTTCACACTAAAAGATGGCACTTTGTTCGATATAATGACAATTCAATGTACGCAATAGCGAGATATGAACTTAGGACATGTTTAAAACACAACACTTCACCTCCTGAGCCACTGAATCTGTATACAAGACATTTTCTTGTTTTAATTTTAATGAATAATTTTAATACATTTAGTAGAAAACATGATATTTGTACTGTAAGAAAATCTTTTTTTGTGGTGTAGATGGTTGTCACTCTATGCTAGACATGCACTGTATCATATCTGACTCTGGGTCCAGGGTGAATAAGACATGTTATGTTCACTAGAGTTGAAGCTGTATATTCTAGGAGGCGTCCATCTGTTGCTTGGCGAGTCATGAGTCATGGGCCGAGAGTCAAGACCCCATATGGTTGTTTCTAGGGGTTTGGAGCAGAAGGTGGGAGACGAAAATGTCTGCAACCCAAAGCCTTGGACCAGAGAGGTGACGATCAGCACTCAGATTACAGACTGTGACCTCTGGGTAGTTGACAGCTGACTTTGAGAGGAAAAAAGGTCACTGCTGTCTAGCAGAATCAAATCTATTGAAAAACACATTAAACTTGTAATACAAAAGGTACAACAGGTAAGATTTCAAAGGGTCAACCTACTATAACCAAAAGATTCACAACATACATCAGCCCTAATGCACAGAAACCAAGCTTGAATTAACGATTATGTGCTGTTCATTAAATAGCTGTCTGTATTTACTTTTACTGAAGCCTCTTTGCAGAGCAACGTGTTCATTCAACGTGTTCCAATTTGGCGGAAATCCATTCCACCGTTTTGCTTTCGAAAAACGAGAGCAGAACTCGAAAACCCTGAATGCTAAAGTGTTCTTCAGAGCACCTGCACGCTCGAATGGGCTTCAGATGGCAATTAGGAAATGGCCTGTGAAATGACTTGATAACAGCAGACTCCAGAGATGGTGGAGTCCAATTCGTTTAAAGCCGAGTATTTGTGGCCGCTGGGGCTTGGGGGCAGAGGCTTGCTGATAGTACATTTAAATTATGTCTTGACCACAGCAGCCTGAAGTCAACCTTGAAAAACATCATTCAGCTGATGCAAAGTGAGAGAAACTCAAAAGCCCTCTAATAATACAGCAGAATCCGAGTGAACACAGAATAAACTCACCCTTCACACACTGTCATTCACAACCACAAATAAATAAATAACCATCCACCAGTGGAACAAAAATTGTTATTGTCAACATGTTGGTGAAGTTCCTTCTGTTGAAGTGAAATGACACAGTTTAAGAGAAAAAAAGATTTGCATATGCACATGTTTAGTTCTATTTAGCCTGATTTCTATGGTGGTTAGACTTTTTTTTCCAAGTGATTTTAACAGTGTTCTCACTGTTAATTAAAATTAAAATTCTAAACTTTTATTTTTCTTAGGTAATTTAAATAAAGCTGAAATAAAATAACAAATAGTACAATATTGAAAATGAAAATTTAAAACATAAAAAAAAAAACAAAAGCTAGAAATAACGATTAGAAATGTTCCCTGCAGCTAACTAAAATAAACAAGTTAAAAAGTTTAAGTACTAAAATTACTAAAACTGGAAAAACTAAAATTAAATTAAATTAGAAAATAAATTAAAATTAGAAAATTATTTTTTGTTTGTTTGTTTTTACCATTTCTCATAAATACGCACACATTTTAACTTTTCTTTTCTTTCTATTCTTTTTTTTTTCCATAGGAAAAAAAATCTGAGTTTCAGTTTTTCAATTAATTAAAATAAAGCTGAAATAAAATAACAAATAATAAAATAAATATTACATTTAAAAAAAGATAAAAAGAAATTGAAATAAGTAGAAATGTTGTCTTGGCAGCTAACTGAATTAAACAAGTTAAAAAGTTGAAGTACTAAAAATAAATGAAAGAATCAATTATTAAAATCTAAAATTGCTAAAAACATGATAATTAAAATTAAGAATAAAAACTAATATTATAAAAATTGAAAACTAATTCAATTTTAATAAATACTACAATGGTATATAAATACTAAAATAATATTAATTATAACTATAAAATAACACACACACACAAAACCCTTTATATTGTACATTTTTGACTTTATTTCTCATAATAGTGACTTCCTATCTCCTAAATGCAACTGTATTTCTCACAATGTGACTTTACTTTCTTTTTTTTTTTTTTTTTTTACTTTTTCCTCACAAGTGCTCACTTTTTTTACCCCGAGGCAGAAACGGGCTTCCACAAAAAACAAAAACAAAACAAAAATAAATAAGTCTTTAATTTATATATAATTCAAAATGTTCAGGAGTTGCAGTTTCACCTGCTCATCTTGAGTGGCACAGTGACCTTTTGTTTGTCACAAATTTGCAAAGAAAAGTAATTCTGTTGTCATAGAGACAAATATATAAGAAATATTTATAGCTGGTATATTTTCTCAATTCACCCACCACTGACAGATGTCATACAGTGGGAATAGTAAGTCAATTCAGTCTAATGGGATTGTTTCCCCCTCGCCCATGTATGACACATTGCCAACTGCGCCTGTCAGATTGAATTGAAAGCTGTTGATCATTATTTGTGAAATATTCAGCAGTGAAAATACAATACATTTTGATAAAATAACACTAGAGAACAAATAGCTGAGGGTAGGACAACTAAGTCTTTGAAAAAACCCTGGTCTAGATATTGCATGACCATGCTGCATTTCTTAAAAGAAGGATTTGCTATTTTTAGAAATAAATTATAAAATTAAATCCTCTTGTCACAGCCTTTATTCTAATTAATGACATCTATTCCACTCAACCAAGAAAGAAAAAAATCCATCTCGCATTAAACTCCCATTCCTCTGACAAGCCCCTCATCAATGCAAATGGAGATGCTGTAATGTGGTATCAAAACAAAGACTGAATGGACATGGAGATAAGCTAATTGGTCTCCTAACAGAGCACATTCGGCGGCCCATCGCATAATTGCATTGCTGTATGACTGAGGCACTTCTCGTCATGGAAACGGGAGATATTTACATTCTGACAATTGAGATCAGTGTCGAACCGCTCACTGGCCTAATTAGTGGGATAGCCAATGACATCACATGCTACTAAATTGATTAACAAGGAAACTGGAGGAGACCTTGACTGGTACATGAGAAGACAATGTTACAATAACAGCTAAAGATATCGGTCTTTATTCGCTCTGTTTTTGTTATATTTATTGCATTTTATATCTTCTTGCGTCTTTTAAGCTCCGATATCCTTTGTTCTAAAACAGTACATCGTTCATTTCTACTTACAGTTTTGTCCAAAATAATTCACCCAAACATTGTGTTACTTATGACAGACCGTTTCCGCCATTGAATGAAACAAAAAAAGTTATTGCGACTTTTTATCTTACAATTCTGACTTTTTTTCCTCAGAATCGCATGATACTGCGAGAAATTAAGTCAGAATTGTGAGATAAAAACTTGCAATTCTTCCTATTTTTCAGAATTGCGTGATATAAACTAAAAATGGCAAGAAATAAAGTTAGAACAATAATAAGCTGCGAGACGTAAACTTGAATTGCGGGAAAAAAGTCAGAATTGTGAGATAAAATGTTGCAATTAGCTTTTTAAATTTTTTATTCAGTGGCGGAAATAGGCTTCCATAGTTACTGGCCGAATCCAGCAATTAAAAAAGATCAAGTGTAACCTGACCAAATTATGATGAACTTGCGATTAAGTGGTAACTCTGATCTGACAGCTAAGAACATTTTTCAATTTACACTTTTCACATTTCATACAAATCCAAAAAATGCTTTAATATGAAAAGTAAATGTGTTGCTGCAGCAACATACAGTATGACTGTCAATTTTAAAGAGATTATATTGTTTATCTTGTCCCCCTTGCTCGCACCCCGTAGCTAATATTATTTTTCTTGCTATCATTTTTCCCATTTATTTGCAAACTATTCATGGACCACTGAACTTAACATTATCAGAAGCACACAAACATTTACTCACTGAGATTTTCAATTTGTAAATGATACAAGAAAAAAAAAACAAGCATGATTGCACGACACTAAGGACTAATTTAATACGTCTACAATGAGTAATTGTTTTAATATAATGGGGAAAGTCCCACAGCAAGAAAAACAATCACAATAAAGTATTAGGAAGCTTTAAATTATATATTTAAAGTCATAAACGTATTTTAATATATAAAATTAATAGAAACAAGATGAAATACAGTATTTTTTCTATTTTTAAAAAATTGCCTACATTTTTTAACAACAATGGTATGGTTTTTTATTGTCACGTCTCTCTCAATTATCTTTTTTTTAATGAGCCCTGTGTCTATGCAGGCCCATTCCAATGTAATGAACGCTAAAGCATTATCCAGCTAGGTTAATGATCCAAAAACCTGCCTCGCTTAAACGATTTGGACCTGAGCTATTGTGCCCCACAACAGCCACATTGACAAATTGTCCCATATACACACACATTCCACTTCACACATGTAGGGCATGTACACAAAGGCCTGTGCACAATCCATAAACTGTATACCGAAACTGAATTGAATCTCGGAGTAGATGGGGGACGAGAGGGCATTATTGGAGGCGTCTATAACATCAGGGTTATTGCTTGTTATGAGAATGTCTTCACTGGGAACAGACACCATTTTAGAGGAACACAAAGCTGAAATGTTGCTCATAAACTTTCACCAATTTAAAAGAGGATGGCAAATGTAAACTTAATTAAAAATATATAGGATCCAAAAGCCTTTAAATGTGGACTTTTGAAACCAACGGTATCATTTTCTAGATGCAAAGAGAGAAAATGCTTTTTTTTTTTCTACAATACGATCTTTCTTGAGATTCATGCAGGGGGCATTTTAATATCCTGTTTTTGCAGAGAATGAATATCTGGTCTTCATCCAAACTGTTTGATTTATCTTCCAGCTTCACATCTTAAAAAAAAAAGAGCAGGATCTCGCAGTAAAACAAATGTCAGATCAGGCAATCAATAAAAGCTCGCATCAAACAACAGACTGTAAGCTTTAGAACAAAATATAATATATGGGTGTTATACTGCTCAACGTCTAGCAGATAATAAAGAAAAAAATGTTGCTTTTACACAAAAGATTTGACAATACGCTTTGAATGAGGGAGCTTATAAAAGATTGATCTTGATACTTCTCTTCCCATCTACTCTGAGATGAATCATAATTGCCCAAAGGCCTTAATCATGTGTAGAACCATGGAAAAAGAAAAGATGACAGAGACATTGAGAGAAAAAAAGATGGCGTTACAGAAGAAAAATGCTCTCTGGTGATTGAGCATTGATCGCTATGGGAGGCAACCTATTGCTTTTCCCTATTTCTACCCCACATTTCATGCAGCCAGCGCAGTGACATCAGGTCCAATCAGCTCGCGGCAATGTGACGGAAACACTAATTACTACTGAAAGGGGAGGACAAGAGCGAAGCAAACAGAGAGATATGAAAAGTAAGTGATGGTGTGGGGAGTGTGAGGATACTAAATCGACAGTGTTGACAGTGTCAGAGTGTGGTGATATTCTCAATGGATGAGCAATGAGCAGACCATCGAGCTAATGCACTGAACCTCGCCAACCCCCACGTCACTTTACTCCACAGGTTCAAGAGGATAATTCTGTCTAGACCAATTAGCTTCTCCTTAAAGTAGTTTAGTCGATGATGAAAAACAAATAATGATGACAAAAATTGAAATAAAGCTACAGTATACAAGCTGCTCTTGCTGAACAACCAAGAAGGTCTGTAATATTTTGAGAAAGCTATCTGTTAGTATTCCTATTCATTGCAATGGCAGTAGCTGACAGTTTTTGGGAGAGTTGATGGCACTGTCACTTGTTTTATTGGGCCAGTGCTTAATCATTTGGTTCTTTGTGAAAAAAAAAAAAAAAAAAATACTGTTCAAAAGTGCGACTTTCTCACAATTCTTTTTTCCCCTCAGAATTGCATGATACAAACTTGCAATTTGACTTTTTCTCAGAATTGTGAGATATAAACTCATAATTGCAAGTTGTAATGTCGGAATTGAAGGATATAAACATGCAATTGTGAGAAAAAGTCAGAATTAGGAGATATAAACTCAAGATTTTGAGTAATAAAGTCTGAATAGTGAGTTATAAAGTCAGAATTGCAGAATATAAACATGCATTTGCAAGAAAAAGTCAGAATTGGAAGATATAAACAATTTTGAGTTATAAACTCTGAATAGCAAGATATAAAGTCAGAATTACAGGACATAAACGTGCAATAGCAAAATAAATTGCACGTTTATGAATAGCAAGATATAAAGTCAGAATTGTGGGATAAAAACAATTGCGAGATATAAACTCAATTCTGACTGTTTCTTTCTTAAATATTGTGTGATATAAACTTGCAATTCTGACTTTTTTTCCTCAGAATCGTGATATAAACTTGCAATGGCCAGTTATAAAGCCAGAATTGTGGGATATAAAAGTGCAATTGCAAAATAAATTGAGAATTACAAGATATAAACTCACAATATTGAGTTATAAAGTCAAAATAGTGAGATATAAAGTCAGAATTGCGGGATATAAACTCGCAATTGCAAGAAAAAGTCAGAATTGGGAGATACAAACTCACAATTTTAAATTATAAAGTCAGAATAGTGAGAAATAAAGTCAGAATTGCAGGATTTAAACATGCAGTTGATTGGAGATATAATTGGAGATATAAACCATTTTGAGTTATGAAGTCTGAATTGCGGGATATAAAGTCAGAATTGTGGGATATACACTCGCAATTGCGAGCAATAAAGTTAGAATTGCAAGAAAAAGTCAGAAATGGGAGATATAAACAATTTTGAGTTATGAAGTCTGAATTGTGGGAGATAAAGTCAGAATTGTGGGATATAAACTCGCAGTTTATATATATATATATATATATATATATATATATATATATATATATATATATATGTATGTTGGAACCAGTGAAAACAAACACATTACAGAAGCAAAATGTGCTGTAAACTGCTGTTTCATGTAGACTTGAAAGAAATCAAATTGCAGCACTGAAGCAAAAGAATCAAAGGGAGCGTTGTTATCAGTCTTCTAGATTACTCAATAAAAGAGTCAGACCTATGAAAACAATAAGAAGATAAAGTACACTAATTTAGCTAATCAAACCTTGTCTCTGTTGTTTCTGGCCTGCTGTTCTAGCTTTCATTCCCTTATCAGACCCAATGCAAAAGTGAGTCTGGGTAATTAGCTAGCAGACCTGAAATCTGATCTGGATGAGGAAGTCCTTGGTAAAACTCATTCACGTCAGCAAGCAAAACAGAAAAACTACAGCTGCTGGACTGTTGATGCTTTATCTCCTCAACCCCTGGAGAGATTGTGATAAAGCAAGAGATGGTGGTATACTAAGAGTCCGTTATAGGATGAATTCCAAAAATCACTCTTCCTCTGCTGCTCTATCAGCATTTCTAGAGGCCATTACTCCTCTCTTAACCTCCAGGCCTTTAATAGGAAACCCCTGTTCCCCAAATAGCTCCTGATAGACAAGCAGTGACACTAGGGGCCGCCACTTAAGGCCCTAATGACAGGGCAGATAAGCTGCCACTCTGTGGCCACAGTGCCATTACCTGGCTGGGCGTCTGGATTGATGGAACAAACCTGAAATCTCATACCGAGACGACAGCATGCCTCTCTCTCCCCATTAACGACTCATTTCCCTTTGGATCCAAATTGAGTTTGGGCGTTTAATATTCAGAGGCTTCGGTACCCTCCGCTTGTTGTTGTCTGACATTATTCATCATTTAAGTGCTGAATATTAGATTGTGTCACTCATATTCGGTTTATAAGCAGGCGATGAGGGAAAGCGATAAATCTCGGATGTGCAGACCTCTGGCGATTTATTACAGACAGGGAAAAAGTAAGCGAGCGAGTGAGTGGAAGAAGTTTGCCATAAACTTCTCTCTGCATTTAGGCTAATTTTGTTGTGGAAATTCCCCGAGGTACCAAAAAGACGACGCAACAGAGCAAATAAAAGCAAAATCTAGTTTAAAGACTAAAAATGTGCACAGCCCATGCATTTTCCCTCTCCATCAGTCTGCATTATGGGATTTTTTTTGTGCTGGCACTGTGAAAGGCACTTTCAGTCAGACCTGCACTTGATAAATGGCTGGCCATCTAAATCCCACAATGCAATGAAGGTCAACAATTCTCCAGGACGCACCGAGTAAGGAACAGATCCGCAGTGCTTATTATGAGTGAACTAGATGACAGAAGAGCTCTGAAAGTATGAAACACATTGAAAGTACCACTTCTGTTCAAACCTCCACATCTGATTTAGTAAAGTGATTCCCACTGGTGGAAGGTGCCTTCTTTCCTAACCATATCTCTGATAGTATATCTTGTAATTAACTGACAAAAAACACTATTTCATAACACCTACCGACTATTTTTACTGAAATCTGGCCATCTACTGTCACACAAGCAATATTTCAGGGCATTATGCATCATGTACTCTTATGAACGAGCAAAAAGTATTCTCATAGCTTCATAACGTTACGGTTGAACCACTGATGTCACATAAACTATATTAATGATGTCCTTCTGGGTCTCGACCGTGTCAGTTGTGTTGCTGTCTATGCAGGGTCAGAAAGCTCTCGAATTTCATCAAATATATCTTAATTTGTGTTCTGAAGATAAACGAAGGTCTTATGGGTTTGAAATGACATGAGGTTGAGTAATTAATGACAGAATTTTCATTTTTGGGTGAACAATCCCTTAAGTAAACAAACTGTTCTGTCTTCGATGAGTTATTTACAGTAAGTGTAGGAGAACTCTAGGTTACACAAACATCATGAATAACATTCAGTGTTTGCAATAGCTTTGTGACTGGAAAAAGTTTGCATCAGATCTGAGCAGGATGCAAAGCATTGACTGCCTCTGATACTTTGAAACTTGCTGGATGTTGTCTGAGGGCCAATAAGGGCATTAACTCTGAAGAGAGTTCAGTCAAAGAAGCTGTTAACACCCACCCAGCCGCTCACACCAACTCCTTATGATTACATAAATGAAGAAAATATGCTGAAATATTGGCTAGTGGGATGCCTGCATAAAGCGACACTGCAAACCAAACTTTTATCAACACAATTAGCATTACTGCTATACGAATGAGCCTATACAGCAAGCGATAAAAGTTCAATTTGAAATTGAATTTAAACAAAACGGCAACAGGTGTTAACAATATACGCACGGACAAACAAATTATCGCACAGTAATTGAGATATTAAATCTAATTTTTTGAACTCACGTCTCCCACTCTTCCCATATCTTCATCTCTCTTTCTCAATTAGGTGAGTTTTAGAGATTCTATTAAAGCTCAGGCATAATAATCAAGATGAGTGGGAGTGGGAGTGGGAGGGAGTAATATGAGAGCAGCTAATCTGTTTGTGATTAGTGAACTAATTTACAACATCTCAAGCCATCACTCTCCCAAACGGAAGAAAACAACAGCCGCTGGAACTTACTGGAAGCACCTTTATCTAAAGCAGCAACACAGTTATAAATACTAGGAGACTAATAGAGTCCATTAATTCTAGCAACACCAATATTAGCTTAAAGGTGCAGTCACAGTAGCAGAATTTCTGCAAAAAAATGGTAGTTCTTTATTTTCAATAATGTGGCTGTATCTCAACGCCATTGTAAACACAATGACACTGCATTTTAGCAGGAATTCACCATGTGTTAAAGGAAACCCCAGGTATTAAGACTTGTATGGCTTAATATAAATGTTAATTATGAAGACTATGGGGGGCGCCATTATTTTGATAATGTGAAATGGTTGCACTCTGTGCGCTAGAGGCACTACCTGTTGCCATTTTTACCACAACACAGCTCAGAAAATAAAATACTGATACGATGACCACAGCTACTGAAAGAGCTTACAGGTGGCGATGGATATAGGCGTAGGTTTAAACCAAATTCCGTACCATTGATTTTTCCCCACAGGGAGTCTAAACGGCCCAAGATATTGAGTGAAATCCACAGTGAGAAAGTCCTTCAGTTGCTGCGCATGACAAGCTTCGACATGTTTACATCCTGCCAGGATGACATCTAGCGTTTCTTGTCTCTGCCATTTGTAAGCTCTTTCAGTAGCTGTGGTCTACTAAAAGCCTCAAAGGCATCAAGGTTAAAGTGGAGAGAACAAAGATGCGGGTCTTTAGGAAGTTTTATTCATTCACAAGCGTCTTCCCATTCTTTTCTCTTATCACTAGGAAGAGCATAGAAGACTTGCATGGCTTCTCTTGTTGCCCTTCAACTAAAAATTACAACCAAAAGCTACACAATGTGGCATCATATCAGTATTTTATTTTCCGATTTGTGTTGCGGTAAAAATACAAACCGGTAGCGCCAGTAACTCACCGAGTGCGACCATTTGACGTAATTGAAATAATGGCGCCCACATAGTCCAAAATATGTGGAAGACAATGTGGAATTTTTTCATGGGTTTTCTACTTCATATTTCAGTAAGAGACTTCATTTACGTTATATTAAGTCTTAATACATCTATCTCATGTAAAATACTTTAAATAAACATATCATTATCCTAATCAAAAGCAATTGAATTGACAATTGTCAGTTTAATTTACCTTAATGTAACAAGTCATTAATAAGGCATTAATGTGATCATTTTGTTTTCATTAATTTAATTGACTTCAAATATTAGGTAATATTACACATTCGAAAATATGCTTTGAATTGGGCTCATTTAAGTGTTTTTATAAAGCATGTTTTATGCTTTAAAAAATAATAATTGGCTATTATTGCGTTATTGAAACTGAAAAAAAATATTGCTGTTTTATTAATGAAGACATAATACTGTTGTAATAACTTATTACAACTGATTTAAACTAACTGAATCATTGCACGTTAGTGCCACTACTATGACAACTAGTATTAACGCGTGACTGCAGCATCAACATCAAACTTTATACATGTGAATACAGTATGTTGTTGAAATTTGTAAGTAGATGTATATCAGTACATCAGTATTTGGTTGCACTTTAGTTGCACTTCAGTGAGATTTAACTTGGAAAAAAAAAGCATTCAGATAAGAGATTGACGAACATTACCTCCCTATGTCACCGGTCAACCACTTTGATGAAATATAATACTTAACGTAACAAACTCCAGTGATATAAATGACTGGGACGGGAAGATTCAGAGTCAAAATGACCTCAGATATCTTTCTGCACCCGCTGTTTTTAGCAAATGTGAGGAGAGATCACAGAAATGTGCCATTTTAGGGGACAGCTTAATTGCAGATTTCTATGGGGGTTGAAATGAAAGACATGCTCTAGCAATGCCTATGGGCTATTATCGTAGTACTGTATGCTTGGGAGAGACTGTGTGGTTTAACAATCATTTTATAGGCAGAATGGCTTATTTTGCTGCCCACATTCATTCATAGGCCAGATAAACGATGACAATCTAGCTAGTGGGCCGACTTTGATGAGTCATTCTGACAACATTTCACTTGCACACCTACATAATGGCAACAAATATTGAACGCCGGGTTGTAGACACGTCCACCCTCGATATTCAAATTAGTGGTCAGCTGATGGGGCTTGCAATGGTTTATTGTCAAATTATTATCTTTGATTGAATGTGATGACAAATACTGCTAAAACTGAACTGGTTTGCAACACAGTGATGATGAGCGAGGAGGACAATATGCCTACACAAAGAAAACATGCTGAATTTTAACAAACTGTTAGAGGCTGTGCGGCAGAAGGGAAAAAGGCGAGCGTCATTCAGACTTTTTGATTGTAATTACATGCCAGCACAGAAGGCAGTCAGACACACAAATTTGTATGATTTAATGATTTAGACATGTTGATAATAGCATGGCTCATTTTTATTCCATTATCTGCTGGTACACAGATAGAGTGATTAAATGATGGTAAACATTGGATTTGATGAAAAGGAGTCAGGGAAAAGAAAATATCGCTTTCTTGCTTTGACAGGCTAGACACACGACTGCAGTCACCCACATAAGATGCTATTCCATTGCTGTGGTAACTCTGTGGCCTCTCATAGGATCCTTATGAAGCTGATTTGATTTGAGAATAGTATGCTGAGTGCCAGGATGGAGAGCCTGCGCTGATTTATTGTGATGCTTCGGAGAGATTTCATCATCACATCTCTTGATCTCGCAACTTTTTTCTTGCACAGAAACTCAATGTCTTTGAGATCACTTTACTTTAAAAGTAGAGCTAGGCAACGATTATATGCGAATAAACGAATATATGCATAATAAATATACACCGTACACGCATATATATTCTATAAACAAAAACTTATTTTGGATGCGATTAATCACGATTAATAGCTGCCCAGCACTATTTTAAAGACTTTTACGGTTACGTTTTAATATTTAAAACATTTTTGGTCATAAATATTAGTAAAGTAAAATGAACTGCGATAATTATGGTATATTTTGTATATAACTGTAAAATATGGTATATAATTTAAATAAATACCAATTTTTTTTTTTAAATATATTTTACTATTGTGTATTTAATTATAAATTGTGATCATTGTGGTATATTTGGTATATAATTTTAAAATTTATATTTTATATTTGTATATATTTTATTATACTTTATCATTGTATATATTATATAAATTATACATTTAAATTATATGCCAAAAAGAAGATAATTAAAAAAAAAAGTTTAACAGTGAATATACATAAACATTTTTAAACAATCTATATATATTTTATGCTTTAGAAACAGTATTTTTTTTTAATATGATTACAATTTAAAATATCTTTCTATTACAAAATATACATAATTCTTTTAGTAAAATGTAAAGCCGAATTATCTTTTTTTCCAGATTTTTTTTTTCCACTGAAAAATCAATTTACAGAAATATCCACCACATTTTGAAATTATCATTTTTTTTGTGGTGAAAATGACATTTGAATATTTTTATAATAAAACAGCAATTTTATACATTTATGTACCTTAAACACACAATATTTCCTACAAAACCTTTAGACAAAATTAAAGATTTGTAATTATGTACAATAATAATATTCTGTTCTAAAGTGGTATTTACATACATTTTTAAGTGCACTTTTTGATTAAACTTCCTGTGGAACTGAAAGACATTTATAATTGTGTAAAAGCTGATCAAAATTTTTTAAACAAATCCTGAAATGATCATATACCAGTTTAATCTTTGTTTAGATTATCATAATTTGTATGTATGGTACACTTTCTTATTTTAAGAGTGAAGGCTGGGTGTGGAGTAAAGGTATCTGTAAAAACTAAGGTTACTATGCACGAACTGTTGTATATTTTCAGAGTTTGACTGAAACATCAATACTGTGTGTATTACAACATGAATAGGTCAAACAACAAGCTAAAAAAACAGCTTGGTCGCAGCAGATGTGGACTAATTTGAATGCATTTCTTCATCCAAAGCTTTAAATCTAAGCCTATAAAAGCAAATCTGTGCTTCAAAGCCTCAAAGCCAAGAATCCGAAAGTGCGTTCATTTCTAATGGCTGATTTCTAAGAGTCTCTATGCTTACTGTTATGGTAATATAGCCAAAAGATACAGTCACAGCCGCAACGTGTTCCAAATTCTATTTCTGCACTGACCCGGCTCATCCAGCGCCACTATACATCTGAGCTACACACAGCGCTGTCATCCGCAAGACACGTACACACTGCAGAAGAACGACCACAGATGGCATCTGAATCTTGTGCATCAGTGTGAAGGGAAAACTCATGGCACAGAAGGATAGGAGCCAGCGAATGCCAGCGTTCAAACCTGCGGCACACATACGCGCTCCTGCCTCCCACGCGCTCCTCAAAAACAGCTATATCTAATTATTCTTAATGAAACCCTCCATCTCAGTCACGGACGCCACAGTTTGCAGGGCGAGTTAGGTTGGATGGATGGGGCTCGGTCACAGCTGCGTCTCAGTTTTGCACGATGAGACGTGTGAAGGCCTGAGGTTCTGTTTGACATCTTGAACTGTTGCGTTCAGCTTTAATGAAGAGCAAACTGGGGCATTAAGATGTAAACATCACACGCACTCTACACAAAGGGCCAAGCGATAATTGACAAGTGTTTCTGCTGCTTTAACAGACGCTTGCAGTGTCATCATTCACCATACTGATGGTGCTTTTATGTGTGTGATGATAAAACAATAAATCTTTTTTACAGTATAGTCTGGCTGGCACTATGGGGAATAAGGACTGACTCGGCGTGCAGGATAAGCGCCCCCTGGTGGCCTCGCCGTGACCTCGTCCAGCAGCAAATTTAGCAGATTGATGGTGGCTGGATAATTTAACTACCAAAACAAATTAAGAAAATATTCAATTTGGCAAAAATGTACATGAGATATATTCTAGTGTCAAATGATCCTCTTTAAAAGGGTGAGCTGCTGTTTTAAGCTTGTACTTAGTAAAAACATTTTTTCATGGAATTCTGAGTTTATATCTCATAATTCTGACTTTTTTCCCCCACACACAATTCTCAGTTTATATCTTACATTTTGCAATTCTGTTTTTTGTTTTCCACAATGAAATAAAAAAGCTAACTGTGAACTTTTCATATTGTCTTATATCGAATCTGCATTTCTGAATTTCATTTTGTGCAATATGAACTCAGTTGTGTATTTCCTCAAAACTGCGAGATATAAACTCACATTTCTAAGAAAAGAAATTAAGTTACAATAGCCTAAACATATAGACCTAAACTCGCAATTGCAAGTTAAGAAGTCAGAATTGCGAGCATGAACTCGCATTTCTGAGAAATGAAGTCAGAATTGTATGACATAAACTCGCAATTGCGAGTTGTAAAGTCAGAATTGCGAGAAATAAAAATCGCATTTCTGAGAAATGAAGCCACAATTATGAGATATAAACGTGTATAAAATTCAGAGAAATTAAGTCAGAACTGTCAGAAATAAACTTGCATTTCTGAGGAAAAAAGTCAGAATTGCACAACAAACTCGCAACTGCGAATTATAAAAAGGTCACAATTACAAGATATAAACTTGCAATTCTAAAAAATGAAATCAGAATTGCGTTGAATACACTCGCAACTGCGAGTTATAAAGTCATAATTGTGAGACATGAAATCGCATTTCTGTGAAACTAAGTTAGAATTGCGTGATATAAACTTGCAATTGCAAGTTATAAAAAAAGATCACAATTACGAGATATAAACTTGCATTTCTGAGAAAAAAAAAGTCTGAATTGCAAGATGTAAACTTGCAACTGCGAGAAAATAAAATGTCAGAATTGAGATAAAAACTCACATTTACATTTTAAACTTTTTTATTCAATGGCAGAAATGGACTTCGATAGTCGTGACGGCTTCTAAAGCTCTGCTTGACTTTAAGGGTCCACTTGAAACTTGTTTTTGTGTTTGTGTGTGTGTGTGTGTGTGTGTGTGTTATAGCTTGTTAAACAACAACCAAGGATACTCGGCGCCTTTGTATTTCTGTTTTAAAAGGTCTTGCTTGTATTTTTATTTCTTTTATTTCACTACTTTATCCTTGTAAAAGTGCTTCAAGGATTATCTCCACATTTAAAATGTAAGGCACCAGCAAAATTTGACAAGGGGAGGACAGCAGCAAATTTTGACAAGATTGTGTTCTGACAGGAAAGATGAACAAATGCTAAGGGCTGTAAGCACACTTCAGCTCCTCTGCAGATCTTCGGTTCAGGTTATCAGTCCCTGGACCTTGCAGGCATGTGACAAAGCGCTATACAGGATTATGCAGTCCACCGTAAACACGTTAGCTCAGTCTCTACACTGGCTCAGAGCAAACAGGCAGCATAATATACTAATTTTTTCCCAATTCTACTAACACGGAAATAAGGTTCTCTGGGGATTTACTAAATGACATTACTGGATCATGTGAGATTTTCTATGAAAGTTTTTTACATTAAAAGTTTGCATGTAAAAATTGGTTTGCAAACAATGTTAAGCAGCACAACTGTTTTCCACATTGTTAATAATAAGAAGTGTTTCTTGAACACTAAATCAGCATATATGTGACACTAAAGACTGCTGAAAATTCAGCTTTGCATCACAGGAATAAATTACATTTTACATTATATTAAAATAGAAAACAGGTATTTTAAATTGCAATAATATTTTAAAAATTACATTTTTACTGTATTTTTATTCGAATTAAATGCAGCCTTGGTGAGCATAAGAGATTTCTTTATAAAACATTTGAGCCACTACAAAAAAAGCTGTAACACTTCACAAGTCAATACATAAATGATTCATGTACTAATACCTAAATTAATTCATATATTAACTAACAAATATGTACTACCATAGGCATGGTGGTCATTATTCAGATATGAACAACAAATATTGTATTAATTAAATATTGTAACAAATATTAATAAATGTAACAAGCCCTGGTCTCACTAATATGTTTGCCTTAGACAGAGAAAATGCTGTAAATCAGCAAACTGACAAGGCACATACAGTATATTTTTGACCTTGGTTTTTCAGCCTTACTTTACCCTAAAGCTTTTTTAGTTTTAGTATAAAACACTTTTCTCTGCTGTTTAGCACATCTATTTGTGGTCACTGCAAGCTAGTCAAATTCTGTCATCAGCTGTGCAAAAGGAACTCGTGAGACAAAAAAAATGAGGAGGGTGCTGAGGAAAAAAAAAAAAAAAAAAAGAGAAGAAGAGGAGGGAGAGATGGGGGAAAATAATGGAAAAAGAAAGAGCTGACGCTGAGGGCGCTATAAAAAGGACAGATGATGGGGGAGAGAGAAAACCGGTTGATATATTGTGTGGACTTTTGCACATTTTAAATAATGTTTCACACATAAAGCCCAGCCAGACATGAAATTAGGCTTTTACTGTTTCTACAGCAAACACACAGACCAGCAGAAGCAGCCCTAAACCGCCGCAATATCTGCCACACTGGAAGACTTCATAGTACAAAAACACAATTCCACAGACAGTAGTTTTGAATAAGTTCCCATCTTCATAAGTTATTTGTCTGTGAAAAAGGAAAATACAGCATGCTAAAAATTATCCAGTGCAGACAAAAATGTCTGAAATGTAAATCTTTTACATATTTTTCAGTGGTTTAACTCGACACGACTGCTTACCGCTAACATGGGCTCAATATTTTATTTTATTTTATTATTTTTAGCTTAGTTAAGTATTTTTGATAAATCAGAAGTTATAAATCTGTTTGTAGATCTTTTCTCATAATTTAAATAAAATTATAATATTAAATTAGGAGGCATATATATGGCATATTTATATTATTATTTATATTATTTATAACTTTTTACTAGTACATCTTAAGTAAAATGTGGCAAGAAATAAAGCAAAGGACAAAAGCAAAATGAGAGAGAGAGAAAAAAGTAAAGCAAAATAAAATAAAATAAAATATAAAACAAAATAAAATAAAAAATAAATAAATAAAATAAAATAAAAATACATTTATTAAGCAAAATTTAAATGTGATGCACTGGATTATAGCTTGATAGTACCTTATGCAATGTAAGCATCATAAAGTATGTTCATACAGTATTATAGGAAAAATATGCATTACATTATAGGCCAGATTTAAAATGCAACACTCAGATTCACACAATACGTATCAGCAAATCCTTGATCCGTCTCTTTATCCATTAAGGGGTCTTTGGCCTGGAAAAGGTTCAAGAGTCTGCCTTAACTAAGTCTGCTTCAATTCATTTCACAAATGTCCTTTGTTTCTGATGGATTTGTTTCATTTCAATCTCATTTCACCCCTCAAATGCATTAAAGAACGGTCAAATCAGGGATACAACACATTCCATGAAGAACAAACTCTTTAAAGTTGAGGAGTGTTATTTACCTCAAACTCTGACTCTTTCCTCTTTCCACACTTCATTAAATAAAAAAAAGAGCTGAATGTGACATTTACATTTCAAAGTGATTTTCATTCTTTACAGCAGAGAAAGAAAAAAAAAAAAAAAAACTCACATAAAAGGTCAATGGGCACATCTTTGAGCCCAGACGTGGGAGAGCGAGCCTGCGTGGATGTGTGTGTGTGTGTGTGAGAAAGAAAAATGAAATGAGTTGATTTACAGAGACAGTAAATGAAAAGCTTGTCAAATTTTCCTCAACTCACAAGCTCTCTTCTCTCTATTCTTTACTGCAATGCACCAGTATCTGCGTGCACAGTCCTCGCAGAGCAGCACTTATGACAACAGAACAGCACAAACCTGCGGTTCATCACAATGCTGTCTCCTTCTCTTACACACCTCTCCTAATCTTCGCTTTTCATTATCATGCTCTCATTCTTCCTCTCTCCCTCCATCTCCTTTCGCTTTTGTCCTACGTGACAGAGCCATTTTAACTCGACGTGTAACAATAGTTGCTGAAAGCATTTTTCAAACATCTACTGCCAATTGTCACTTCAGCTGGATTTCGTCTCCTCACAAAAAAGGTAATCAGTCACACAGAGAGAGTTTGCCTAATGCATCTTGATCTCTTCTACAAAAACCCTACAGAGTAAACCATACATTTGCATTGTGCTGCAATTTTTGCAGCTTGATTTAGAGCACATTCATCGCTGCTACAAATTAACAAGCATGCAAATTATTTGCTTCTCTCTTAAGAACACAAACGGAGGAAAGAGTCTAATAAATCGCACATTAACTGGATATTTTAAGCAGAAAACAAAGATACTTGGCGTTTTAATTAAACAAATGTTCATTGTCAAAATAAACATATAAAAAAAAAAAAAACACGCTTTTAGCACAACTAACTGGAAACATGCAAAAAGCAGGGTAATATCATTTTACAGTAATGTCCCCAATAGCACTTTTTTTTTCCAATAAGCCTGGGTTAAAACCATTAGGTCTGATTTTGAATAATACCTTGCATGCCAAACTGTTGTATAAAATACCTATACATACAATTTACTTCCAGCTAAAAATGAACACTGGTTGCAATAAAACACCACCAGTGTTTATTCCTATTCACACAAATTATGATTACAGGGCAGATTATCAATTAATGTAGACTTTTTTGCGCAGTTCCTTGCATAATAATATGTTATGCCTTTAATTTCCAAACAAATACATTTTAACATTTACATCACTAAACCATCTCCACCCGGAACAGCATTGCATTTGCAACGTAGAGCACTTACGGTACAAATTAAAGACTTTTAAAACTAGCTAAAATGTTATGGTTGCTTTAGCAACTGTGTTTACTTTGTACATTTGCTTTGGTTAACACTATCGGTTAGGTTTAGGGTAGGTGGTACGTTATTTTTAAAATGCAATAGGGCATTAACCTTCTACTGCCTTTATACACATTTTATTTCTGCTGCAATTCATGCAACAGCCAACATGATAAAACACTGCCAGATTTGCGTTCATCTGTTTTGGATAAAACTGAACATGCTTTTAGCACAACTAACTGGACATTTCACTTGAAAAATGTTGCGAAACATGCAAGAAGCATGTGCGGCAATGTTGCCACAGGCACGTTTTTTTTCCAATAAGCCTGGGTTGTAATGGTTAGTTTTGATTTTGAATAAGATCTTGCTTGCAAAGCTGTTGTATAAAAGCAGTAATATCCATAAAAAAAGCAATAATATCGAGCAACTCACATTTCATACAAAATGTGGCCAGTTCGTTCATAGCTTATTGCTTTAATATTTTAGTTTTCATTCTGTTTCCCCCTTTCATTTTCTCTGTATCCATTACAAACACACACAGTAGGCCTTCTCCAAAACGGACCCCCGAGTGTGCTGGAGTGTGACCCCGCTCTGTGGGTGAGTGTGCGCCCTCATTATAAATAACAGAAACACCCCAGTGCCATAACGGCAGGACAATTAGTGGCCGGCGAGGACCTAATTATGGCCCTATGATCTCCTTTAATGGCGTAGACTGAGCGCTCACGCCCGGGGCAATTTTCCTCCCTGTTAATTACGCAATTATTCTATTATTGCAGATTGAGTGATAGGCCTCGGCCATGGGTGCAACCTTGTGGTCTTCAGCGATGAGGAGAGCTCTTCAGAGCTGACTGAGGAATGGCGTCAGTCTCTTGCCCAGTGATGAGAATCCGCAGAGCTGGCCAATTTCAGCTGAAGGCCCCACTCCTCCACTCTGCAATCTGCAGAGCTGCAAATGAATGCATTAGATCTATATTAATGGCAAACATGAATTAGACAGAAGGGGGTGGCAGAGTGAAAAGCTCCTGATGACACTGAGGAGAGCTCTGAACACAGCTATGTAGTATAAATGCCAAAGGTGCTTGCTTTTATTTATAAACCTTTCATTTAATTTGGAAAATTTGGCTCCTATTATACCATGCAAAAGCATAGGGTATGTAAGGTTTTGAATGTCTGGATGTCTGGAAACATAGTCTCAATGCTCATAACTCAGATTTTTAGGTTCTCTGAAGTATGCTCAAACTATTTTCCAACTAATGACTCCCCCTATAGGCAGAAGACACTTTCAGTGGATAAGATCATCTGTCCAGGGACTGTGAAGCACTTAGATCTGACCACATGGAATGATGTAACCATACATAATGGACTGTAATGATCCAGGCCATCTTTATGTTGGCAGGATGTACTAATGAACTGACCTCAATCTTCAGTGCCCGTCTCCACCTTGCAGACTGATCTTAAGACGTGTGCTAACATTTACTGTGGTCACATTAGATATCTTTTAGCAGTTTGGCATCAAGACAAAGACAAACAGCCCTGAAAACTATAAGAAGCTTCTCTGATGCACATCCACTGAACTGCATTCAAATCTTAAAGGTATAGTTTAACCAAAAATTAAAATTTGGACATTCTTTGCGTTTGTATGACTAGTACGTCAGTACTGAATACTGTTAAAACCAGTCCAGCGTTAGGCTTGTCCTTGTATCAAGTGACTGTGTTTTATAATGCTAACATACTTGCATATTTTTTCTTTAGGGCATTTTCATTTGCTCAGGCCATCACGGATTGCACCATTAGCCCTGCCATTTAATGAAAGCCATTCATGTGAAACCACAAAGATGTGAACTCACATTAACATGTGTCCATACCGCTCACGGTACATGCAGTGACTTTAGACTTTATTGCATCTGCCTGAGGCTACAATCACCAACTCATTCTAAAGAAAATGGCATGCTAGAAAATGCATTTCAGCACTGTATCCTTCACAACAAGGAAGCTGACACTGAAGGTGCAACTCAGAAAAGTACATAAAGCAAGCAAACATATTCAGATCTCAAAGTATTTATGATAAATGTTGTTGTGACATCTAATTTACATGAGGAGGATGACAACATGTACATGCAAATATTAATTAACGTACACTGAATAGAGCCCAAACCCCAAAATCATCTTTATTCAGTCAGATGTACTGAATGGAAACAACCATTTTATGTATTTGTTACTATGCATGCCTATATTTCGAAATGTGGTGTTAATAAATAATGCATTTTCAACACATTCTCTGTATGTTAAGTGCGGCTTACCGCAAAAACTGTATTCACACCTGCTATGCTGCACTGTGTGTCAATACTCCAACCTGTTAACATGGCACTGTAATAAATACACACTGTTTCCCCATGCAGTGCGAAACAGGCTTTAGGCCACAGCAGCCCTCATGTTTTCTTGGCAGATCTCTCCAAAGCCTCCTGAACGAAAACTGCTTGACATTTGCCTCGTTAAATTCATCAGAACTCACCATTTAAATGTGTTTCTTACTATGAGTAGGATGTCTTTGAAGAAAGGATGGCCTGTGGGTCACGAATGGGTTGTGAATGGACCGTGTGGTGGGGGTAAGTAGGCTGTGAATGTCGAAGAGAAAAATAAAGATGGCTGGAGACTCAATCTAATTGCGTGATGATGGCATTTTAAAGTCTTCTTGATTATAAAGCTGCAGCTAAGTGCTATTGATCTGGGACCTGTAGGGGATGTCTCAGTCATGCGGTATTAGGACCCAAACCGTTCCACCATGCATTATTCAACAGGCAGCTGACAAGCTCTACTGGCAGCCAGCAATCCCAGGGCAACAGGAGCTCAGCTGTGACTAACTTCCCTGGCCACACACACACACACACACACGCTCGCTCACTCACATACCCACTGGCCCCTGGCTAGCCCGCTTTAGTGCCAGATTGTTGTCGAGAATTCATCGACCCAAAGCAGCCAGAGGTTAATATATGAACTGCGCGCAGACTAGTTGTCTATACCTGCTGAAAATGAAGCAGACAATCTGAGATCACAACGCCCCCTGCTCTGACCCAGTGGAGGGCGGAAAACAACAAGAACAAAACAGTCCAAACATCCAGAGCAACCACCTGAAAGTCGAAGACTGACCTGGCATGGCAAGTCTGACACTTGTCGCCCTGGTTTTCTTGTTTTCTATCATGTTTGTGGACTTTTCACCTAAAAGCAAAGTTCACCCAAAAATGAAAATTGTGTCATTAATTACTCCCCTCAGGGCTCTACAGTGCGACCATTTCAGTCGCATTTGTGACTGAAAACTGCGTGGACTACGAAAAATATTTAGGAGCACCAGTGCAACTGACCTGATCAGCATATTCGTGTTTGCGCTGAGGGGAGCTTCAAAGGTTTCTACATGTTTTTGCAGCGTTGACTAATGTATCACAGACATATCTCACAAATTATTTCATAAACTAAGCATAGACAGGGTATAAATAAGAGATGCATTGTGCAGTGTAGGGAGCGTCATTGATTATAATAGAACTTTGTGAGATAGTGATGAACTAAGATGAGTGACAGCTTTTAATGATTACTGAGGGAGTTTGTAAATGTGATATTGATTTCATACAACAGTTTAATAAACAAAAAGTTAATATTAAGGGACTTACATTGTCTGACTAAAACAGTATTGCCTAATTTTGCTCCATTTTGTCGACGAAAATAGTTGAAACAAATTTACAGCTGAGCTACTGTGCATCTCTTTTCAAACACAGCACTGTTTCGTTTATGAATGAACGTATGTTTTTATGAATCTAGTGAGTCATTAAATCAGTTATCCATTCATAAAGAGTCACTTGCTTTATTCCTGAATGAATCAGCTGTTCGAAGGAATCAAATGAATGAATGATTCAGTAATAAAAATCAGTGACTTGCTGCCACCTCTTGGCAGTTTTTTTTAAAGTATTTTCTCAGTTATTTAAATCATTTCATATTTCTATATTCAAATTTGTATATTTAAAACATTAATCTGAACATGAATTTATGAATTTAACAGCCACCTCTGAGCCTCATTAAACATATGAAAATACACTTACAGCCACTTGTGAGTTCTTCTGTGCCACCTCTGTAGTAGAAATTAAAATTTTGTTAATACTAATTTCATTTGATTAGTAACTTATTCTTCTTGCTTGTTCTCATTCTTTTACTTTAATTAGACATTTTAAAAAGCTTATAAACATATATTTTTAAATTTGCCATAAAAGATAACATACTTTTAATAAAGTTAGAAAAATTGCTCCTAAAAGTAAAAGTTAGTGTAGAGCCCTGGCCCTCATGTTGCTCCAAACCTGTAAGACCTTTGGTCATCTTCAGAACACAAATTAAGGTATTTTTGATGAAATCTAAGGTCTTAAACAGCAACACAGCTGACATGTTCAAGGCCCAGAAACGCACACTGGCCATGCGTCAAAGACTGACACGGAAGAGAAGAAATTATTAAATAAAGTAGTTATTTTTGTTTTCTTTGCACACAAAAAAATATTCTCCTAGCCTCATTGAATGTGTCAGTTGTGTTGCCATCTATGCAGGGTCAGAAAGCCCTCAGATTTCATCAAAAAATATCTTTTGTGTTCGGAACAACGGTTTTGCGGTTTTTGAATTAATTCAAGTTTTGCGGTTTTGAGTAATTAATGACAGAATTTTAATTTTAAACTCACTAATGCACACAGGAAAAGTTTTGTGTGCTTGTCTTAAAAATATTGAAAATATAAAAAAATAAATGGGAAAGCAGGTAATTGGAAATGACTTTTTAACATGTTAATCAAGAGATCAATAAATCAAACTCATCCATTTAAAGCCCTTTACCATTCCATTCCTTCACCCAGTCCATGATCCACTGTAAGGCAAGCCCCACAAACCCTGTATAATGTATCTTTGTTTGCACCGATTGCAATTATCATGGGGATCAATGGACGTGATCAATACTTTACAGCAATTAACATTTAATATCCCTGCACAGCCACTTAGTCCATTAATGGGAGATTGATTATTCCACTGCCTTGCTGGAGCTCTGAGTGGCACAGATCTATTTCCTCTGTCTATCATGCAGAATCAGGGAAAACAGCGGTACATTTATGTTCTTAGCAGATCTTTTCTTACCAGAATTACTTAATATGCAGTGCACAATCGCTTTATTGCCAAATAACAGGGCGGGGAGTTAAGAATACGAACAGGCTGGATTGCTAAAGTAGGCCTTAAGCTTATTGCTCTTGGGAAGTTTCCACTTACAGGTGAAACCATACTAGGAAACAGCACAGGATCCAAATTCACTTAAAAATGCATCTTAAAAGTGCAATAAAATGACATGAAAATATTGTGAAATACATCATAATGTTCATTAAAATTGTTGTGGTTCCTAAAATCATGTTTAAACCAACAGCACTTAAAACCATTTATTTTTTGCTTTTTTGTGTATTTTATTATTTATTTATTTATTTATTTATTTATTTATTTTAAATATCAGTGCATCCCTAACATACACTGTATAATTGCAGTTCATGGATATTTCAACATGCATGTAACACAAATATTGTCTGATAATAAGTTCAATAGACAGGGTTTTATAATGGATGAAAGACAATTAGAGCAGTGTAAATCACATTAATGAATAAATCGATCATTAATTCCACGCATGTGATGCTGCCATTGTTCCATCTCCCACAGAAAATCATTTACCTCCTTTCACATTTAATCTACCATGAAATAATTCTGTGTAGAAAAGGTTAAGACTGGCTGTGGTTGCCGCCGCCGTCAATGGCTGACCACAAAGACCTGCCATTTATGATCTGTCTGATATAATCACTGATATCAGTTGAGCGATCGGAATGAGAAATATCAATCTCTGCTGCCGAGAGCCAAACTTGCCCTCGGGAGTTCAACCCTGCTGCAGCGTCGGACACAAAACAAAGAACATTTTGCTTCAGTGACCAGGGAAAGTGTTTGTGTAAGCGAAAAAAGAAGGATCGGGCAATTAAGAATGCTGTCAGATAAACTCCTCTTGAGATGCTACAGGCATGCTTTACACTCAGGGGGTATCGACAGGAGGAGGGCCGGCACAGCCTTCGCCTCTGACGCTTGCGCCACTGCAGCATCGCGAGGGCTTCTGCTATATAAACACTTTGTTTCTGCTGACGATCAGAGGGATGAGCCGGCCGCTACATCCACAGTATTGATCCTCTGATTAGTTTCCTGCAGTTACTGCTCTAAGAACCACTGTGGAAAAAGGGAGGATTATTTTAGGGAGGGGGAGAAGGATGAAAGGAAAATTGAGGGAAACGGAGGGTGGGAGAGAGAAAAAGGTTAGGAGAGAATAACCATATTTGGACTAGTTTTCAATGGGGCGATTAAGTAATCAGGACATTGCACAGATGTATTTTGTGATTTTAATCCTGTCTGAATAGCACACATTTGTGTTTTGTTAATAAAAAGTGCTATACCTCCTGTTTTTACATAGTGCTAGAATAGAAACGCCTCTGTTTATCATTTTGTCCCACAGTGCTTCTCACTTACTTTGACCGATACTGAAAGCCAATTACTGTTCAAAACAATTGTTCGTATCAAGAGACAGAGAGTCACAAACTGCTCAGTTCATTATAATAGCACCCCTTAATTCTGTCCCTCCATTATAGACATAATTTTGTATAATATACACATAAAGTGATATATGCACTAGCATTTAAAAGCTGTGATTGGTAATGTTTTAGTCTCTTATGCTTACCAAACATTTATTTGATTAAATATACACTTAAAAAAAAAATATTGACAAACCCAAAACTACCCAAAAGGTTGGGTTAGTCAGTATTTTACCCAGTGCCGGGTTGTTTTTAAACCAGCATTTTTAAGAGTGCATAAACATTAAGATACAAAACATATTTTAATATATTTTAAAATTAATATATGACCCAGGACCACAAAACCAGTCTTAAGTAGCTCAGGTATATTTGTAGCAATAGCCAAAAATACATTGTATGGGTCAAAATTATAACTTTTTCTTTTATGCCAAAAAACATTAATAAAGATCATGTTCCATTAATATGTTTAGTAAATTTTCCCACTGTGAATATATCAAAACTTAATTTTTGATTTGTAATATGCATCGCTAAGAACTTCAGGACAACTTTAAAGGCAATTTTCTCAACATTTTTTTGCACCCTCAGATTCCAGATTTTCAAATAGTTGTATCTCGGCCAAATATTGTCCTATCCTAACAAACCATACATCAATTATTTATTCAGCTTTCAGATGTATAAATCTCAATTTTCAACCAAGTTTTGTGGTTCAGGTTCACATATTATACAATTTATAGCAAAAACATTTACACCAGTTTTTAGCGTTACATAATCCATCAGAAATCATTCAAATATGTTGATTTTTCATATTATTATATTAAGGTGCAAAAAATTGTGTTTATTTGAAATATAGAAATCTGTTCTAACTCTTTTGATCAATTTAATGAATCCTTGCTGAAATTTCTTTTTAAATAATACTAATATATCAGATCACACAAAATAATGTCTGGGTCAACTGTATTCTTAACACCATTTACAAAATTCAATTTCTCTCTGTTCTTGTTGGTTTTCATCTTTCTTTCTTTTTCAATAAGAGCTTCAACATAGACAGTTTTAGTTGCACAAAGCCACTAATTTTCTAAATTTACACAGATACAGGCAGAGAAAAAGAGAGGAAACAACTTTAACAGCAGAGCAATTTTTCGAGGAAACCGTAAACAAGCAAGAACATAATTGACAAAATTGCACTTGCCACTGCAACTCCTGTATCAGTTCCTTGCGCTTTGTTAATGTCTCTCCGAATTATGAGACTGGAAGTATTAAACGCTTTATAAATGCCGGTTCTGCCAGACACTGGATTATGGCACCACATCTAAGCTGTCAGATAATTAGGCTGTTCATTATTACATTCTGCCGCACGGACCAATTAGCAATCAAATTATACTCACTTCAGCCAATTACTTCTGGACTTCTGATTTATAAACCAATCGTCACTCTGATTATTGTAGTGCCTCTTAAGCCATACCCAGAAGTGCAATCGAATGGAGAAAAGAGATTCTCATGTACAATAAAAACTGTTCATTTTGTGATGCATTTTAAATTGTTTAATACAGCTACTTTTTGATGGCTGGTCACATTGCAGCCACAAAGCAGCATAATATTAATAAAACCCTAAAGCAGCTGAGAACTTTTGTTCTTTTCTTTTAGTACCTTTATACTCTCTGTACAAAGTACCTTTCACACAGTGTACTGTCCTCATTTATAACTCTTTTGTTGTTTTTGCTGCTACAAAGAAAAACAGTAACAATAATAACAAGAAAAAATGATAATGGCATTTAAAGGAATATCAAACTGAAATAAAAACTGGAAAAAAAAAAAATGGAAAACACTGCCAGAGGTGAAGAGATAAGATGCAAGAAAATTAAATGGAAGTTATAGATGTCCTCCAGGCTATCTATATAAATATGTGTTATTAAATGCTACATCACAGTGGACGTAAGACAGCCATTTCTCAGAGAAAATAGCTGCCGACTCCTGTTCTTGCCAATTAAATTCACCCCGGGGCCTTTCGGTTCTACGGCGCGTAATGCGGTAATCTTGACCGATCCTTTTGAGAAAGTGACAGAGTGCCGGTCACTTTGGGGTGGGTTGTAACAGCAGGGAGAAGGGAAAAGCAATCTTCCGAGCTGAAGCCACACCAGGCTGTGATATGCATTACAGCCAGAGGAGCCTATTTGTATCGAATCCATCACGTTCCGTCCGTACCCCTTCCTACTTTAATCACAAACAGTCTTTTATCTAAGCTTTGATATTGGCTGGGGTCTTCATGCGCTATATGCGCTGCTGTCTGTCGTGAGGGAGAAGGTGAGAGTGAGCTGTTTAAAGTCCAATATTGTGGCAAGCTGGTAATAAAAATGACATTCCGAGTCGGAGAGTGCATGGCATGTCGACAGATCTCTGATAGAGAAATGTAAGGCCTGTGAAGAGAGTTATCAGCTCTCTTTCTCTGGGTCCCACACTCGGCGGACCGGAGAAATCATCACAATAATACAAACAGGAAGTCCTTTCCTTGGTCCAAAACTCAATATGATGTTTGGCACAGATTAGAATAAAGAAACACAACAGTGGTGAAGGTCACCAATATGAAAGCATAGTTAAGGTGGCTCTTTTTCAATGTAATCTGAAGTGCAGGATCAAGCACATAACACCTCTCAAAATCCTTCTTTAATATTGAAAAGATCAGCTTACATAGTGACTCAAAAGTAATACTACGGAAATCACCAAGCTGATATATTTCAAGGCTCCCGCTATTAAAATTCCAATCCTAGAATACAAAGCTAAAAATTAATGGTTTTTTTTGCTTTGTTTGCTTGTTTTTCATTTTATGAGCGGTTTTGATTATGGATGTGTTTGTGTGTGTGCACACTTTTCTGTGTGATATTTACTCATGGCAGGCTTTCCAGCAGAAACCTAGAGACTGGGCTGTTCAGGAAGCTGAAGTAAAACAGACAAACAGAGTTATCTTGTTATTGTTATTCTGCGAGGGATGAAAGGTAAATCTGCGGTCTCAGCACGCCAAACCAAATGTGTGCACCGTGTCTCACTGCCTTCCCTGTGAGTGTGGTTTACAGGACTTACTGCAAAAACAACTTGACGGGGCGTCTCAATCAGCTCCCTAAATTAGTGCACTTTCCTATTGTCAAAATCAACCCACTGCACTGAAATGAGCATCAGATGCACACTGTATTCACTTACTGGAAAAGTAGTCATGTTTAAGTTGTCAGAGGACAAGAATGAATACAAATCTGCACTGTAAATACATATATATATATATACCAGTTATATATAAACTTTCTAGCAATTTGACCACATTTTATTGAGAAGTGTCACTTAAATTCACAGCACCCAGGACAATTTTTTTTCATCACAGCATACGGACGATGTTCCCAGGCAGATACTCTGAAACACAATGCGAATAACATCTAATCTCGTCAAATGCTGCCCAAAGCAATCAGAGCGCAGATCTATTACAAGCAAGAGATAAGGATTAAATTAATAAATTTCCTCAGGGGCAAATCAAATTCTGGTCATTACCCACAGAGATTAACTTCAGGACAGCTGGCAGGGGAAATAACAGGACAGGGGGCAGGTTTACATTTATTCACTGGAGGTTGTAATATTTAAGCGAATGAATTGCACATTCTTGTAAAAAGATTCTGTTAGACAAAACAACATCCCTGTCAGATCATCAGAGCCTCGAAAAGCTTAATAGTGTTAATGGAGGTCATCACTATCATTTACTAAGTCAACATAAAATCAAAATTAACTCAATTAACTTTCTTAAAGGAATAGTTCACCTAAAAATGAAAATAAAAAAGTCAGGTGTATATCACTTTCTTCTTTCAGATGAATGTAATCAGAAAAATATTTGTAAAAAAAATGCTACTTCCAAGCTTTATAATGGCAGTGAATGGGGTTTAAAATTTTGAAGCACAAAAAAAAAAAAAAAAAAATGCATCCATCCATCATAAAAAAAGTTCTCCACGAGGCCTTCTGAAGTAAATCAATGTGTTTGTGTAAGAAAAACATCCATAATTAAGACTTCATAAAATATAATCTCCAGCTTGCGATAACTGTGGTACACGTGTTAACGAGAGAATGATGGTGACAAACAGGGACGTGATTATTATTATTATTATACATTATTTTATAGGCACCTTTCACTGCACTCAAGGACACTTTACAAAGTCCATAAAACAGAGTGAAACAATAACATTAAACAATAAAAGCCAATATAAAAACAGACATAAAAAAAAAAAAAAAAAAAATTCACATAAAAGCCTGCCTAAACAAATTTTAAGACGAGATTTGGAAACCGCAAGATTGAACTATTGTGAACTTCTACAGGAAGTGAGTTTCATAAAAGGGGAGCCGCATAATTAAAAGCTTGTGACCCCATGCAAGTTGTCCAAGAGTGTGGGAGGACAAGAGTAAGTGCAGAGGCTGATTTTAAAATACAGGAAGAAGTACTAGTGCTTTGTAAGTTAAAAGTAAAATTTAACCGGGAGTCAATGCAAATTTTGTATTAAAAAAAAAAAAAAAAGAGAGAGAGAAATGTTCAAATGTTCAACAATAGATTTGAATACCATATTTCCTAAAAATGGTGCCAATTGGTAAAACATAAAAAACAGAAGAGGTCCCAAGACAGAACCCTGTGGAACACCAGTAACAACATAAGTGGGTTTCGATTTAAACTAGTGATGAACATGGAAGTGGAGAGAGCGACACAAAACACTGGTCACAAATTAGAAGTACAAAACAAGGATTTGTAAAGAAAAATGTTGGAGGATTTTGATATAAGTCACGAGGAGACACTTGGTTCTCACAAGACTAGCATATTCTTATCGGAGCTTGCGCTACGTCTACATCCTACGTCATCCACTGGAATGCTACTCTATCGTAACCATGAGTACGGTTTATAAAGTTTTAAATATGGATATTTTTCTTGCATAAACGCATCAATTCGCTTCAGAAGGCCTTTATTAACCTTCGGAAGCCATGTGGTGCACCTTTTATGGTGTGTAGACACATTTTTGGAGCTTCAAAATCTTAAACCCCATTCACTGCCATTATAAAGCTTGGAGGAGCCAGGACATTTTTTAATATAACTCCGACTGTTTTCATCTGAAAGAAGAAAGTCATATACACTTAGGATGGCTTGAGGGTTTGCACATACTGGTGCACATTATTCCAACATGGAATGTGGAATAAAATAGTTGCCTGTACAATTCTTTAATAGAAGAAAAAAAGTGTCAATGACATGAGTGAGTAAATGACAGAAATTTAATTTCTGAATTAACTATCCTAGGGGTGGCAAACGTCGGTACTGGAGAGCCGCAGCCCTGCATAGTTTTCCTTCAACCCTAATCAAACGCACCTGAACAAGCTAATCAAGGTCTGAAGGGTTACTAGAAAGCAACAGGCAGGTGAGTTTTAATTAGGGTTGGAGATGAACTCTGCAGAGCTGCGGCTCTCCAGGACCGGAGGTCGCCACCCCTGAACTATCCTTTTAATCAGTTCAGTCAAATGCACTATTGCTGAAAGCATCAATAAGGTTGATCATGCTAAATGCAATAGGGGGTAAAAGCATTATTTGTGATTATAGCCAAAGCCATTCATTAAGCAGAGCTCAATACTAGTCAATGACAGATGAAGAGTTATCTTGTTACACAAAAAGAAATATTCAATATGCACATTACTGAACGTTAATGGATGGACGAACCATGCAGAGAAAATGTGGAGGATGGTTTGCAAGAGAAGCAATAATTAGCACCAATATCAATCAAAGCTGTCTATAAGGGCAGGCTTAAGTGCCTGGAGTGCAGAAAAGAAGTATGGGAATGTGCAAGGGTCCGCAATTAACTTTTGACATGGCATGTGCATTCAGAAAAATGACCATCCATAAATATATCTTCCCAGCAATGAAAATGATATTTTGTAACTGCTGTAAATGTTTTTAAGCTACATAGATGTATAGAATAAAACTATATTCAAAAATACAATATATACAATGCGTATCACTCTAATTAATCCTTATAAAAACCTATCAATCATGTTAATGTAAGTTACCGTACCATAGTTTTTACTTTCAAAAAACATAAATTCAACAGTAAAATGAAGTATACTATGTAATGTACCTCAGGATGTTTGTTTTACATTTTCTGATATTTAGCTCATGTTTATTGCATTATTTTAGTGTTGTGTGTTACCCTAATGTTGTGTACGATCCCATATATATAAGTATTGTCCATGTTTTTTGACAATGAAATCTAATTCATCATGTGGCTTTAATAAAATATATTGTTAAAGCTATAAAATATGCAGGCACCAATATGGAATCCTGTAATTTTTTTACAGTTTACAAAAAAAAATGAATTTAACAGGATATTGTGTGTTAATGGCAATTTGAAAAGTGAAAAAATGAAAAAAAAAAAAAAAGCTAAATATAAAACAGATATATAAATATATTTTAAAAATATATAATTTAAGTAAATTAAAAAATAATGAAATGAATTTGATTAATTGTAACCTTGTTACAGCCTTATTATTTTTACTTTAAAATCATAACTTCTGTTGTACAGTTTTAACAAAGCATTAATCAACTCAAGTACCCCTCAAGTTACCACATGGCTATAAAATGAGCTAAAGGCACACAGTTTTACTAGCTTAGTGCAAAGAATATTCCACACCACATGAAGTCCCTTGGTCAGCCTACTTTGGATTGAAGTAAAAGTCTGAAGAAATGCACATTTGTTTACACACATTCATTCCAGCAGACTGCTTTCCCCTGCTGAAACAGTTCAGAGTCCTCCAAAGCGTCGTGAGAGACGTTTGAAGCGACAGCGCTGGAGAAAAGATGCTGGAACGGGACAAAGGCCCGGCTGGGGGCAGCTTGATGGGGGGACACATAAGAGAGACCCCCCTCCCTCACACGCAGATGAAGAGGAGCGGGGCCTCCTCGCTCTGATGGGAAGCCTCGGCGTCCGGCTTTTAAAGGGAAGGACGCAAACAGCGGGGTAGAGGTTTCTTCGCTTTTATCCGGAAATGAGACATGACCAGTGGCCGGCGTGGAGAAGCCATGCATTTCAAAACTACTCACATTCCTGTTACCAAGATCTGTCTGCACTGAAGCACACACACACATATTTGATTTGCTTCCCGAGCCCCTGTGGAGACTGGAACATACATATCTATCCCACAAACCAACACACACACTCCCAATTGTTGGATATCCTTCACAGGTTCTCTCCATGCATCTTCAGAACACACACTCTCATTTCCACACCTCACTTTTTCTCCCAGCTCACAGAAATGAGTTAAAGGAAGAGTTTCTGTTGTGTGGCTCAAATGGGCTTTGAGTGCTGCATTTCCAATCAGTCACAGCTGTGTCAAGGCATTTTTCTCAAGCTCTCCTTCCTCTTTTTTCTTATTTTTGGTGGTGGAAAGGCGAAAAGAAAGATAAACACATTCGGCACTTTCTGTTTAAGGTTCATTACACAGCCTCAATCTGGGGCGGGAGAGTCGGCGAAGAGTTAATTCCTTGCCGTGTGAGAGAAAATGCATTAACAGAGTCCTATCCATCTTCAAACTGACATATCCATTTAAATGTTTGCCTCTTATTTCTAAAGAGATGCAGGCCAAAGATCATTGCTCTCTTTCTTTCTTCTATGTACACGCTCTCCTTCACTTACTTTCTGAGATACTTCTACTTTTTCCAACTTTTGAAATATTATGGGGTGAATTTACAACAGTTGCAATAATTAACAGTGCAAAACCTGCGTCTCCTTCACTAAACACTCGCAATACAGCTGTTAAATGCGTTGAAATAGCATTGTGCCAATCACTGCCATTCTTTATAGCACAAAATATAGGCTTACCTACATGAACTATATGCAGTGTTGCCAAGTCCATGTTCTTTCTGCGGAATTGGGCTACTTTAAAGGTGACATATCAGGAAAATCTGACTCTTTCCATGTTCAAGTGCTATAATCATGTCCCCAATGCATCTACCAACCCAGAAAACATAAACGAGGACAACCGAGTATCATCTTCTTATTAAAGTCTTCATAAGATATTATAATATTACTGCCCTTTAATCTGCACGTTTTCAACCACAGCGCTGTCATTTAGTTTTTGCAACCGTTTAGTTTTACCAGCTCTAACGCATGGCAAAAGTTCAAGCAAAGCATGCTAACTGTTGTACTCCTGTGTGTTTTTAACATAAACTTGTGTGTTTTTGACAGTTTAAGCGCAATAAGACATGAAAGAGAATGCCGTGTGACAGACGTTTTCTGTGCGCATGCTTCGGATGTGTGTGCTCAGAAAAACATATCTCAGAATTTTAAACTAATATGGTTTAAAATGCATTATTTCAGTTTTATTTCAGTTATTATTATTTCAGTGCGACAGACATGAGGCATAGCAAGGAGGTGAGGAGCAGCAGCTCATTTGCATTTTAAAAAACATGCATGAAAATAGCATCTTTCTGCTTCCACTCAAAAAGGGCATTTTCAAAATGATGTAATAAATGATCTGTGGGGTATTTTGAGCTGAAACTTTACAGACACATTCTGGGGACACCTGACACTTACATTGTAAAAAGGGGCACAATAGGTCTCCTTTAACACTGTTGCTGCAGGTAGAAGTAACCACAATAAC
>JAHKKF010537551.1:0-11777 GCA_019740295.1 Labeo calbasu
TCTTATCTATTCTACCCTACTCTATTACTTCAGCCTCACTCTATTTTCTCTACTCAATCCATCCTATCTATTCTACCCTATTCTATTACTTCAACCTTACTCTATATACCTCTACACCACTCCATACAACACTAAACTAAAAAAAAATATTGAATGTTTCTTATTCAATTTATTTACTTTACTGGGACAATTAGTTTGCTAAATAAGAGACATCTAATAGAAACGTTAACAAAATGAAAAAAAAATAGTTGATGCATTACAAAATTACCTCAAATATTTTTATAACACAGTAAGAAAGAAAGTCTCAAAACAAATTAAAGTATGTGAAATGCAAATAGTTTGAGAATAGTTAATTGAAAATTGTTTTGTTTTGTTTTGTTTTTAGTAGCTTTAAGTGCTTACTAGCTTGTAGTGTGGTAAACTATTTTAACAAATTGAAACTGACCTTTTCTGGAGTGTTCTGTAATGGTGTAGATGCCTTGTAGCCCAGTTGAAGCAGCATGGCCTCAGCTGCATTACGCTTGGCCACTTTCTTATTGGGACCAGTTCCTGTGGTAACTTCGGTACCTACTTTCACCTGTCAACAAACACACATACAGTGGTATATGCTTACAGCTGTCTAGATGGCTACCATTACTGCAAAATTTTAAATTAGAGTTAACAATTAGTAGTACCAATGACTAAATAAAAACTGAAATAAATTAAATTAAATGATTCTGCCTTTCCTACAGATACAAAACCAGGATTGTTAATATAATAAGCAACAATTAATACATCTGAAACGTAACAACGGCTTATATTGCCTGTAAAACTGCTTTAATAATGAATGACAAGTCTGAATCTGCTGGCAAACACAACCAATGCCCAATTGGTAGTACTATATTCTCAAATAGTTTTAAAAGATAAATACATTTTGTTGTCAAAGTGTCTCTAAACCCAGACAACCATCTTTTCATATTTATTAGGAGCAAAGCAGCAGGTGGGGAGAGAGATGGTGTGGGCCTGAAAACCTGAAAACAGACACGTATTGATGCCCACAGACCAGAGAGCGAACAATGTGGAAATTTTAGAAGCGACTGGCAACACAAAAGAAACACACACAAGCAGAGTCTAATGCGACAGTGAAAAGAGCATGGAGAATCAGTTAGAGGCTGCGGTACCGCACGCTCAGAGATGCACGGAACGCTTTAAAGCGAGGGATTATCGGATGGGAGACAGAGAAGAGAAACTTCTCCAACTTGGATGCTGCTTGATACTTGTTTATGTGTGTGGTAGAGCTGGATGAGCCTCTGACGGATCATTCAGAATGAGACTAAACATGATTCTTTTTTTATTTACTGCAGTGTTCAGTGTACTATTTATGCTGCTGAAATACTGTGGTTTCCCGCCCTGCAGGAAAATTACTTTTTTCAATAGTCAACTGTCTTTGCATTTCACTCTGATCCATCCATCTATTCTGCACTACTTTACTTTTTAGCTTTACAATATCCCTTTGACTCTACCCCAATGCATCCTAACCTATCTAGTTTACACAACTCCATTAACTCTGTAATACTTTACAGCAGTCTATTCTAATCCACCCTAACTATTTCACTCCAAACAACTCTTCACTATTCTATACTACCTTCTCTATCCAATCTACCATACTCAATCCATCCTATCCAGTCCGCACAACTCCATTAAACTAAACACTATTTTATGCGATACAATTCTATTTAACTCTGATCTGCTTTTATCTATCCTATCTATTCTATACAGCTCTTAACCACTCTACTTCATACAACTCTACACTCTATTCATCCTATCTAGTCTACAAAGCTCCATTCAACTGAGTACTCCACATCATACTATTCTGATCTGCTCACATCAACCCTATCTATTCTACCGTACTCTATTTCAACCTTACTCTACCCTATTCTATACGTCGCTTCACCATACTTCTAAATGCTTCTATACAACTCGAAACCATACAAATTTACTTAAATTCACTCTAATTACTCTACTAAACCCATCCTATCCATTCTACTCTTCTCTATTCCTTCAACTTTACTCTACATATCTCTTCACATTTCTACACCACTCTATACAACTCTAAACTATAAAAAATGTACTAAATAAATTCACTGTAATTTCTCTACTCAGTCTTTCATTTCTATTCTACCCTACTCTATTAGTCTATATACCTCTACCCTACTCTATATAACTCTAAACTATACAAATGTACTAAATAAATGTACTCTATTTACTCTACTCAATCAATCTTATCTATTCTGCCCTACTCTATTACTTCAGCCTTACACTATACTCCACTACCCAACTCTATCCATCTATCTATGCTACTCTATTCTGTTACTTCAACCTTACTATATACACCTCAACCCTACTCTATACATCTCTACACCACTCTATACAACTCTAAACTATACAAATTTACTTAAATCTGTACAAATTGATAAATAAATGTACTATTTAGTTTACTCAAATCTATATTTTCTACTCAATTCTGTTACTTCAACCTTACTATATACACCTCAACCCTACTCTATACATCTCTACACCACTCTATACAACTCTAAACTATACAAATTTACTTACATTTGTACAAATTTACTAAAATACACTCTATTTACTCTACCCTTTCCATCCTATCTATTCTACCCTACTCTATACAAATTTACTCTATCCTGTTAACTCTATTCAGTCCTACTCCATAAGCCTTTACTTTATACAGCTCTAGTCTACTCTGTACAGATCTACACCAGTCTGCTCCATACAACTCTACTCTATCCTATTTACTTTACTCAATCCATCCTATCCAGTCAAACTACTCTGCATCATACCACTATTTTTAAAGGGGTCATCGGATGCCCATTTTCCAAAAGTTCATGATTCTTTAGGGTCTTAACATGCTTTGGTTAAAATTTTTCAATGGTAGTGTAAATAACACCTTTTTTACCTTGCCAAAATCAGCTCTGCAAAAATCATCCTGTTCTGGTCGAGGCTGCTTTAAATTTTAATCAGCTCAATCGCTCAATCTGAGATATTCTTGTCTAACTTACATCCCTGCTCCGGCATCGAAACAATGGAGGTCGGACTGTTACAGCTGATTTAAGGTGGGTCTGAGGTAAGACGCTCATGTCAATCAACTATCGTGGGAGCGGCCTCTGTCATTATAGGATAGATGTGTACACACACTGCCAACACACATTAATGTTCAAATATGTAAAAGTGAACTTTGTATCCGATGACCCCTTTAACTCTCATCTGCTTCTATCTACTCTATCTGTTCCACCCTGCTCTATATAACTCTACTCTGCTTTATCCTGTCTACTCTCTACCATGTCTACTCTAGTCCTTAAACTCACCACTACTCTACACAAATCTTTTCTACTCTATTTACTTTACCCTTTTAACTCTATTCTATAATAGTCTATACTACTATATATGCTATGTACTACCCTATCTTATCTTCTCTGCTCCATATAATTTTATACAAACCTACCCCTTTAACAATACTCCATATTACTCTACTCAACTTCAAGCTATACTCTTCTATTTAACTCTAATCTATGACACTCTATACTTTTATACTACACAGCTTTACTTGATACTACTCTATTCTGCTATTCAACTTATATACCAAACTACTATTCTACACAATGTTTAACTAACAAATGCAAGTAAGCCAAGTCGTATGAGCTCTGATCTTTGATCCAAAAGTAGATCCAAGTTGGAGGCATTTCAAAACGTATGAGGAAATCCAGAGTGATTTAGAGCCAATTCTGCTGGCATTTTTGCGTCTTTGTTCAAACGGACTAATCACTGCTCTTACGGCTACAGGGGGCTTCATTTTTACTGTATGAGGTAAAGTTAATTTTTTTCACTGGGCAGCCAGCAGTACAGTTATTGTTGTTTTAATGACTTGCAATAAACCAGTGGACACCAGCCAGTGATGTGATGTGTACCAATCAGAAAAAGATGGGTTGATTTTTTTTATATTTAAATACAAGCCAATAATCAACTTCTATGCAAACTTGGGATTTGCATACCTTCATGCAGGAGGTCAAGGGCATAAATCCACATGCATGTTGAGCTAGGCAGAGTATTTTGCACAAAGTTATGTGTTAAAGCTTTGAAATGTGCTTGGACTTACATGGGAAAACTACTGTAGTCACCTAAATTAAGACTAATTATCCATTAACAACTGTGTGTGTGTGTGTCAAAAGAGTCTCTGGCTGACTTTGACAGAGCTGAAGGTCAGTGGTAATCAGAGCCGGCGGAGGTGACAGTCTTTCTGATTAAGACAGATTGCACAGTGGGAGGTTATCAGTGTTTGTGCAGGACTCATCTGTCCTTCACTCCCCCTCTCAGCCTTAAAGTTTTTCTTTCACTTTACACCTCCTGATTCCCTCTCCTACTAAATTTACCTGCATGATGAATTCTCTCCGGCGAGGCATCCCTCTCTCTGAAAGCAGCATGTATTCGGGCTCCTTCTCCTTTTTGGCCTGTTGAATCTGAGCCAGTCTGCTAATAGGGTTCATGCCCTGTCCATACTCCGGTCCTGTCTGAAAGAGAGAGAAAAAAGCAAATGAGAACGAGGATGAGAGACACAGAAAAAGCAGCAGAGGGACAGATGGACGGCTGGTTAATGTTCACGTCAGTAACCCTGTCAGGAGAATGACAAAAGACCGAATGAGCATGTGTGATTGAATAACTGACTGAGTGAGCAAAGAAATTTGGATTGGGTCTGTCAAACTCCAAAATGACAAAGATTATCAATGAATATGACATATATATTCATCAAAAAAAAAAAAAAAAAAAAAAAAAAAAACTATTGAAGTCAAAAGTTGCAATAATTAAAACGNAAAAAAAAAAAAAAAAAAAAAAAAAAAAAACTATTGAAGTCAAAAGTTGCAATAATTAAAACGATGCATTAAGAGCCAGGGGTGTAAACTTTTGATCATAATGAAGATGTGTACATTTTGCTTCTTTTGCCTAAATATCTTTTTTTTTTTAAATTTAGTACTGCCCTTCAGAAGTTACAGAAGATAATTACATGTCTCACAGAAGACAAAATAAGTTTAATTTACCCTGATCTTCAAATTCAAAAGTTTTCACCCCCCGGCTCTTAATGCATTGTGTTTCCTTCTAAAGCATCAGTGAGCGTTTGAAACTTCTGTAATAGATGCATATGTGTCCCTCAGTTGTCCTCAGTGTGAAAAGATGGCTCTCAAAATCATACAGTCATTGTTGGAGAGAGATAAAATACACAAAAATGCTGAAAAACCGAAGAATTTGTAAGACCAGAGCAATTTTTTTTTGATGTACAGCAGGTAGTTTTACTGCATTTTTTATAAATTCAACTATTATTTTCTATTGTACACTATATGTAAACGTCTTTTATGTGAAATATCTTATTCAGGTCAGTACTAAATAAAAAATAACATGCATTTTGTATGACCACTCCTTACATTTTGGTAAAATAATAAGGTGTATGTAAACTTTTGACTTCAACTGTATATTGTAAGTATATATTATATAATATAGAATACGGTATAGTATATAGTATATATTCCAAGAGTCATATGAACCACTTTTATGACATTTTGTGACACCTTTCTGGTGCTATATGGGGCTGAAAGAAGTCCCTGCACATTTATTTTCATTACATGGAAAAGGGCAACCTTTATTCACCTTTTGTGAGTTTTGAAAATAAAGAATACTAGTGAATTAAAACATTGATATAATATTCCAGTAACAGCCACCACTCTGTAATCTTAAGGAAGCGACACTCCTATTGGATCTGCTCCCAAATCAACCCACCTTTAAAATGGTCTTAGGCCGCTTTTTGTAATGCACTTTGGGTTTCTCCACAACAGGAAGCGCTGGCAGTTTCTTCAGTTCCTGTAGGATGGAGAGGGCCGCTCTCTTTTTGGAGAGTTTCTTGCTATTCCCCTCACCCTCGGCTGAGAACTCCCCCACCGTCACACGTGTAAGGAAACTCTTCATGTGCGGGGGTCCGCTTTCCTTCAGCACCTGAGGGGCATGTAATGAACACGTTACTCAAGAGAACACACATGCATGCAGAAGTGGGAACAGCAGTCATTCCAGTCACGCTCCCTTTCTCTCTGCCCCTTAGGCCATGTCTGCTGCACGCTCTCTTCCTTCTGCCCTTTAACTTCGAGTTTCTCGACGACGGAAATGGGAATACTACTAATTAGACTCGCTACACTCGAACTGTCCGGTTTAACAACCGGATCAATAACTCATATGGGGAGACAGACCACTGGAACTTGGGAGACTGCACCTGGTTATTAAACACACAGAGTATGAATATATGAATACGAATATACATGAATATGCATATGCATATATCAGAAACAGAGTTCACGCATATTACTGCAGCATTTTAAGCTTTAGTTTAGGGAACAATTCTCATTATTAACTCGTATCAAGATTGTGGAGATCAAAATTAGAGAATAACCTATGATTTCCTAAATTTCAAGGTCACTGCTTAGTCCTATTTGAAGTTTTTTAAGCATATTTCAGAAATGAATTGTAATGAGAAATGAGATATTTGAAAAAGAACTTGATCAAAATTAGACAACACTTACAGATACCTCCAGGTTATTGGTGTTGATCTGGCACCTGGTGTTAATTTTCATTACATGACAAACCATATTTAACTAGCTGCATTTGTCCAGTTTTCACTGAGACTGCAAGATGATGAATGAAACCCTGCGACAGGAGGTTGTCCAGATGAAGGCCAAATGAATGACCCTTTCAGCCATTGCAAAAGAAATTTGTGATTTCGCAAATATAACAGGCTTACAGTGACAATAATTCATTCAAGTCCTCCAAAAAAAGCTGGTCGTCCATGTAAGACAAATGCACAAGACGACAAAATAATGCTGAGACTCAATGGGGAATCGGTTCAACACTGCAGCTGGAATTGCTTGCCAGTTCAGTTGGAGAGTGTCCAGATGAAGGCCAAAGGGATGACACTTTCAGCCACTGCAAAAGAAGTTGGTCATTCCAAATCTGTGATTTCTCGAATATTACAGGTTTACAATGACACAAATTCATTCAAGTCCCCCAAAAAGGCTGGTCGTCCATGTAGGGCAAATGCACAAGAAGACAGTATAATGCAGAGACTCTCAACTGGGAATCGGTTCAACACTGCAGCTGAAATTGCTTGCTGGCTCAGTGCTGAACAGGCCAAGGATCTGTCTCGGCATGTTTAAGAGAAGTCAGACTGAAAGCGCACTCTGCAGTGGCTAAGCCTCTCATCAGCAGATAGAATCGAAAAGCTGAGCTCACCTTCACGAGAGAAAATGCTGTGTGAAGAATGAAGAACTGGTCCAAAGTTCACTTTAGTGATGAGAGAAGTTTAATTTATTTGGATCTGATGGGAAACATTTTGTTTGGTGTCAAACTGAGAAAAGACTGAAGCCCAAGAGCATAAAGAAGTCGTGTTGTGTCATGTTTTCTGCAACAAGAGTTGGACCTCTTATACAGTGCCTTGCGAAAGGATTCATACCCCTTCATTTTTTTCAAATTTTATGTTGCTGCCTTATGTAAAACTGCTTTCAATTACTTTTTTGTTACCCCACATCAATCTACACTCCATACATTATAATGTCAAACCAAAAAACAGAACTGTCACAACTTTGTAAAATTAAAAAAAAAAAAAAAAAAATGAAATAAGTACATTGCATAAGTATTCACACCCTTAAGTCACTACTTAGCTGAAGCACCTTTACAGCCCCAAGTCTTTTTGGGTATCACGCGACAAGCTTTGCACATTTGCATTTGGCAATTATCTGCCATTTTTCTCCTCACCTCTTCACCCCTCAAGCTCTGTCTGCTTGGATGGGGGCAGATGCAAATTTTCAAGTTTCTCCACAAATGTTTGATTGGGTTTAAGCCCAGGCAGTGGCTGGGCCACTTAAGGACATTAACAGAGTTGTCTATAAGCCACTCTTGCTGTGTGCTTAAGGTCAATGTCCTGCTGGAAGACGAACCTTCTGCCCAGTCTGAGGTTCTGGATGCTCTAGACTAGGTTTTCATTAAGGCTATCTCAATATTTTGGTGCACTGAACTTTTCTTCTACTCAGTCCTTCAGTCCCTGCCGCAGAAAAATAGTCCCACAGCATGAGGCTGCTACCACCACACTTTACCGTTAGGATGATACGGTACAGGTAACGATCTGTGCCTGCTTTTTGCCATGATGCTTGGAATTGAGTTTCATCAGACCAGAGAATCTTGTTTCTCACAGACTGAGGGTCCTTTATATGCTTTTTTGAAAATTTCAAGAGTTTTTCATGTGTCTTCACTGAGGAGAGGATTGAGTTTGGCCACACCGCCATAAAGCCAGATCAGTGGAGTGTTGCAGTGTTGTTTGTTCTTCTGTAGGTTTCTCTTATCTCCATGCATGTTCATGTAGCTCAACTAGAGTAATCATCAGATTTTTGGTTAAAAAAAAAAAAAAAAAAATATATATATATATATATATATATATATATAATAATATATATTATATATATATATATATATATATATATACATACATATATATATATTGTTCTACCACTACTATCAATTTCTCACTGTCATGAGAAACTGAAATTTAATGTAATGCACATGTAATCGTATTTACTTCCTGTGACATCATCAAGATGGTCAACAGAACAGGTGAGCTACTCTGAGCTCTTTAAGAGCAACACTGGGGGGATTGAGTTTCACACAGACGCACATACACAGCTGAGGGTGGGCCTCTGTGTGCTCAGTCAGAACTGAAAGTTATCCGTCTCCAGAGACTCCCTCCTCACATCCTCTCTTTACACACATGACCATTCTGGCATTCATACAAACATGTGACACTCCAGTGAAACAGGCTCAGCTGAGAGGAGCCATATCCCCAATACACAACTAATGAAGATCATGACGTCCGGTTGAAATACAGTGGCTTACATAAATAAAGCCAGGAAGCCCATGTCAGTTCAAACACACAAAACCTAAAAAAAGGTAGCTCATCCAAATATTCACCAATGGACGTTGTTCTAAACTTGTACGCCTTTATTTGCAACACACAAAAGGAGAACTTGCATGTTCCTGCAGCTTTTCTACACAACACATTTAAAAAACGCTTTCGAAAACTATAAATATGGGCTGCGTTTGTACTTTTCTGGGGCTTTTTGATCTTGACAGCACCAGTTCCCATTCACTCATCTTTAGTGTTCCACAACGGAATGAAAATTATCTGGGTTTCAAACAACATGAGGGTGAGTAAATGATGACAGAACTGTCATTTCTGAGAGAATTCGCTCTTTAAAGCTCAAGACAGTTGATTTGTATGATTTGAAGCGTAGACAAACATCATTAATCTTCATATGTAAGCTCCAGATCCTCAACAATCTGGGCTTTCATCTGAAGATGTCCAGGAACTGAGGAACACAAGAGAGCTCTGTGTGTTTCCCGCACACTTGACAGAGCGGCATAACCCAATATTTACTAGGCCTTGATGTGGAATGCATTTGATGATCACACTTAGATGTTACATAAGAATTGAGAGAATTCCTCCGGGTGAGCATCACTCCGTAATGAAGTGACGAAATTCTGCTACACTTCCCTCTTGGAAATATCAGCATTTAGTTTTCAGCTCTCTTGCGAGGATGAGGTGTGGGGAGGAAGGAAAAGGGCTTAAAGCTGCGAGTCCGTCATTGAGGGAACTCCCACACGGTATATTCCATGGGACAAGAGAGGAGATTTAGCTCAAAAATGTACCCACAGTCAATGATTATACAACTTAATTCAACTATGAAGTCAGGCATGAAATTCCCAGAGAAAAAGACAGCAAGACTCCAATGAGAAGTCACCTTCTCTGTGATTGTCCTTGATGACAAATGTCTTAGAATCAATAACTCGAATAACTTGAAAAGGCAACTTTTAATGTAGATTACTGCTTAAAGCTGATGTAATGCAACTACTGTTAAGGTCAAAAGTTACATACACCTTAAAGAATCTCCAAAATGTTAATTATTTTACCAAAATAAGAGGGATCACACAAAATGCATGTTATTTTCTTATTTAGTACTGACCTGAATAAGATATTTCACATGAAAGACTATTATTACCTGAATGATCCACAGATGTTTTTTTGTTTAGTGATAGTTGTTCAGGAGTCCCTTGTTTGTCCTGAACAGTTAAACTGCCCACTGTCAGCATTTTTGTGTATTTTAACCCTTTCAAACAATGACTGTATGACTTTGAGATTTGTCTTTTCACACTGAGGACAACTGAGGGACTCATATGCAACTATTACAGAAGGTTCAAATGATCACTGATACTCCAGAAAGAGAAACAATGCATTAAGCGCCAGGGGTGTAAACTTTTGAACAGAATGAAGATGTGTACATTTTTCTTATTTTGCCTAAATATCATATTTTTGCTCCATTTAGTACTTCCCTTCAAAAGTTACATATTTCCCAGAAAACAAAAAAAGTTCTTAATGCATCGTGTTATAGTTGCATATGAGTTTCTCAGCTGTCCTCAGTGTGAAAAGATGGATCTCAAAATCATACAGTCATTGTCAGAGAGGGTTTACATACACAAAAATGCTGAAAAACCGAAGAATTTGTGGGACCTGAAGGATTTTTCTGAAGAACAATGGGCAGTTTAACTGTTCAGGAAAAAAAGGACTCATAAACAACTATAATTAAAATAAAAAAAAAGAAAGAATTGTTTATATTTTTATAAACTCAACTATTATTTTCTCTTGTGGACTACATGTAAACGTCTTTTATGTGAAAAATCTTATTCAAGTCAGTACTAAACAAAAAATTACATGCATTTTGCATGATCCCTTTTATTTTGGTCAAACAATTAACATTTTGCAGGTTCTGCAAGGTGTAAACTATTGACCTCAACTGTACCTATTTTGTTGAACAATAAAAGACTTAAACTTCTTATTGACGCAAATCTGTTGAAAACAACACAATTATATACATAGTGAACTGACTTGGTCACAATGTCCAGGAGAAACGCACAAATGTGACCTTAAAACAAGTGTGTCCAAACTCAGTCCTAAAGGGCCATTGTCCTGCTGAGTTTAGCAACCCCAATTAAACACACCTAAACCAGCTAATCAAGGTCTAACTAGGCATACTAGAAGCGTCCAGGCAGGCATTTTGGAGCTGGCTGGAGCTAAATAGGACAGCGGCCCTCTTGGACTGAGTCTGGACACCCCTGCCCTAAACGGACAGTTCAACCAAAAATTACAAATCTGTCATCATTTACTCACCCTCGCATCATTCTAAATCAGTATGCCTTACTTTGTTCTGTGGGACACAAAAAAAGATATTTTGAAAAATGTCTCAGTTTTTTTTTTTTTATCCATACAATGATAGCCAATGGGGTCCAACATTTTGGACACCATTGAATTTCATCATATGGACAAAAAATTGTTGAAACATTCTTTAAAATATCTTCTTTTTGCAGAAGAAGGCCGAACAGGTTTCGAATAACACAAGGGTCTCATATGCAACTGTTACAGAAGGTTCAAATGTTTCCGTTGTTTTTTATCCATACAATGACAGTCAATGGGGTCCAACATTTTGGACACCATTGACTTTCATCACATGGACAAAAATTGTTGAAACATTCTTTAAAATATCTTCTTTTTGCAGAAGAAAGAAGGCCGAACAGGTTTCGAATAACACAAGGGTGAGTAAAAGATTACAAAATGTACATTTTCGGGTGAACGATCCCTTAATACC
>JAHKKF010537551.1:19538-30771 GCA_019740295.1 Labeo calbasu
TTGTTTTACACAACCATTGAGAATTTTTAACCAAAGTATATTATAGACTTTTCATTAAGACCCTAAAGAATCATATCAACTCATGGAAAATGGGCATCGATGACCCCTTTAAAGTTTCATCTATATTTAATTTAGTGTTTGCTTGAATAATAGCTTTATTCAATTTCTGTATATTTCCTACTTGATGAAGGGCACAGGTAAATAATGGGTTTATGTGAAGATTGTTTGAAGTTCACTTAAATTTAAAGTTGTTATTTTTCAATGTCCAATAAATGTTAAAATTGATAGCTCTCAGTTATAATATAACGTTGAATGGCTATAGATTAAAACATTTAAACACAGACTATGGATGAAAACTGCTACGATTACTCTACTTTTAAAGCAGACATTTGATTTAAACAATAGGTCTACATAATATTTATATATATAGTTCACGGGGTTGTATTGTATTATCCCTACAGTTACAGCATGACATAATATTTAAACCTATTACTATTAGCATTTTACATTTTAACATTTTATTTATTTTATCTCACAATTCTGACTTTTTCTCGCAAATGCAAGTTTCTATCTCCTAGTATGGACTAGAGCTGAAGATCTTTGCCGATGGGTTCAGGCTTAATTTATATAATTTTACACACGCTCGGGCCGGGCTCAGGCTTGCGTGGTAAATGAGCGGTCATGTGTTGCGTTTCGATTAGCACGAGAAAGATGCGAAAATGGATGCTGAGGAGGTGAAATGGAGGCTTGCCTCTGGCGATTATGTTTTGATTGCACCAGCAACTAATTCAAAGTCTGAGGTGTGGAAAAATTTTGACCATGTGCATAAGAATAATGAGCCAGCAGTGCTGCTGGACGCACACTATCAGTGAGCACAGGACCACGCTGTAGCCATCTATAATGTATTCAATAATTTTCCACCACAAAAACATGTAGCCTAATCTTGGTGAGTAAGGGTTTTTAAAATTATAACCAAATATTAATAAAGTCTTAAATGCATAATGTAGACAGAGTATCTAGGCTAATGTTGGCATTATTCTTTTATTAAATTTCAGCTGCTATTCACCGTCATGTTGAGGCCAGATTGTGGAGAGAAGTGGCCAAGCAAATCCCACAGAGCCTTTATCTTAATTTCGTCATTGCCAAATACCCATCTTAATTTAGAATTTTGTTAGAATTTTTCATTTTTATTGGCACGTTGGCCTATTTATGTATGCCTAGGATAAGTGTATGCCTAGGCCTATTTAGAGTGCTGAGATGATACAGAGGACTTATTTTATTTCTTTGTTCCAACTTCCAAGTGGCCTATAGCCTATGTTAGTCATGAATAAATTATGTTAAAACATGTATAAATGACTCATTCTTGACAAAAGGCAAAAGAGCTGTGTGCTTACGCACATTTGAATAATGTCGGGCTGTAAATGGGTTTGGGCTTTTAAAAAGCTGTCAATCAAAATGTACTTGTCGGGCTCGATTACAGCTCTAAGTCTGGACTTCATAACTCAGTTTAACTCAACAATAGTGAGTTTGTCAATTCTCAGGGAGAAAAAGCCAGAGCTGAGGCGAAAAGAGAGAATAAGTTGTTTTTTTCAGAATTGTGAGAATAAAGTCAGAATTCTGAAATATAAACTCAAACTCACCTTTTTTTAATTCCTTTTTTCCATGGCTCCATAGACCGCTACTTAAAAACATTTTCTGCTCAGATGTTCGTCATTTTCTGCAACCAGATAAGCTCCGCCCACAAAAACATCATCACAGTTTGCAAACACTGAATTGGTCTATAGTCAACTGTTAAAAATTAGGAAAAGGAGAACAATTTCCTAGCAACATCAGTAACATTGGTATCAGTGATACCTTCAGTTACAGAAAAAAAAATTAAAAGAAGTTCACTTCCAAAACAAAAATTTACAGAATTTACTCACCACTTTGTCATCCAAGATGTTCATGTCTTTCTTTCTTTAGTCGTAAGAAATTATGTTTTTCGAGGAAAACTTTTCAGTAATTTTCTCCATATAGTGGACTTCAATGGTGCCTCCAAGTTTGAACTTCTAAAATGCAGTTTCACTGCAGCTTCAAATAGTTCTAAACGATCCCAGCCGAGAAAGAAGGGTCTTATCTAGCGGAATTATCAGACATTTTCTAAACAAATGCTTGTCTTGTCTCGTCTCTGCGATGCGCATTGTTGGGAAGGTTACTTTGGCCATGTAATAGCTTACAGATTATAAGTTACTCTATTTAAAATGTAATAAGTAGTGTAACTTTTCAATTACTTTATTAATGTAACTTATTACATTTGATTACTTTTTGATTACTTTGTAAAAATTTCTATGTTAATCATTTCGAAACATTTAGCCACGAAACACTGATCTGAGTTGAAATATTTGAACGCAAACCAAAACTATCAAGCGTCTAGCGCCGACTTACGTTGAGTCTGTGTTATTAGCTTTTACCAGTTGTTAACGGGGAATAACATACTTCGGAATGTCATGACTGACTGACTCAAGCATCAAGAATGTCTGTGGCACGTTACGGCTCCTGATCGCAGCCACCCTAATCAATGCTTGTGTGTGCCACCTTTCAGAAGCGTCCCAGAAGCAGCTCTCTTTGCCACTTCGTTAAAGATAGCCGCCTAGTCTATTTTTGACAGACGCCGCGTCCAAGCCGCACAGCAAATACAAAATAAAAGTCAAAAAATCATGTCGATTTCAAAATAAACACCCTGTGGAGATTCCCGATCGTATTTCACATCACTACATCCTTACTAGGAGACAAGAAAAGGATGACGAGAGGTTCATCCTCAAAGAACACACATTGTTATATGACACCACAAAGCCTTTTTACAAGCACAATTCCAAAAAAGACAAGGCATGGAGTTTAATTGTAGGAGTTGTACGAGTGGAATGAATAGAATTCAACTGGACAAAACGTACACATTTAGCCAAGCATGTTAGAACACAAGCAAATCAAGAAAAACAACGCTGGACAGGCAAATCACGTGGTCTCGCGAATCCTGTCACTTCCCTTCTGAAACTATTCTGGTGTAAGTTGGCACCGCGTGAAGGATGGAACAAAACCTAGGTTAGAGCAGTCAATGCAATTTCCGAAAGAAGTCTGTTAAATCTGTAATTGGGTGTGTGGGTGAAAAATTCAGATGTAACCCCTTTTGTAATTATTAACATTTTCAAAAGTAATAGTAATTTAATTACACATTTTTTTCTCAGTAACTAATTACAATTACATTTATTTTGTAATTAAATTACGTAATTCTATTACATGTAACTAGTTACTCACCAACACTGGCGATAAGCATGTGTAGTCTGTGTAATTCGAGTCAATACAGTTAGGGTACGTCTAAAAACTCCCATCTCGTTTTCTTCTTTAACTTCAAATTCGCCCCCTATATTGCTGTTTTACCTTTGTTTTTGTTTTTGTAAAGGCTGTTTGATCATCTTTGCACGTTCACTTTGTAAACACTGGGTACTTCTGCAGCAAAGTAGGATGATTTTGAGGTTGGGAAAGAGAATGAGATGGGAGTTTTTCCCAACATAACCTAACTGTACCGACCTGTACCGAGTTCATGCAGACATAAACAAGATGTACGGTTTAAGGTAAAAAAGTACATAAATTGTCAATCTGTTTAGAAAATGACACATCGTTTCACTAGATAAGACCCTTCTTCCTCGGCTGGGATCGTTAAGAGCCTTTTGAAGCAGCATTTAAGCTGCATTTTGGAAGTTCAAACTTGGGGGCACCATTGAAGTCCACTATATGGAGATGATTCTTGAATGTTTTTCTCAAGAAACATAATTTCTTATCAACTGAAGAAAGAAAGAGACGAACATCTTGGATGACAAGGTGGTGAGTAAATTATCTGTAAATTTTTGTTCTGGAAGTGAACTTCTTTGAATATTTTTTCTATGATTGAAGAGTATCGCTGATACCAACATTACTGATGTTGCTAGGAAATTCCTAATATTTAACAACTGACTATAGACCAATTCAGTGTTTCCAACAGTGATGATGTTTTTTTGTTTGTTTTTTTTGTGGGCGGAGCTTATCTGGTTGCCGAAAATGACGGTTTTCAAGTAGCAGTCTACGGTGCCATGGAATAAAAGAATTTTGAGGTGAATTTGAGTTTACATTTCAGAATTCTAACTATGCTTGCAATTCCGAGTTTAAATCTCACAATTCTGATAAGGAAAAACAACTCGTCATTCTCTCTTTTCCCCTCAGCTTTGGCTTTTTTTCCCTGAGAGTGGACAAACTCACTATTGTTGATGAATTATAAAGTCCGAACTAGGAAATATAACCTTGGATTTGCAAGAAAAAGTCAGAATTGTGAGATAAAATACATAAATGTTATGTAAATAGGTTTAAATATTATGTCATGCTGTAACTGTAGGGCTAATAGAATGCGTCCCCTATGAACAGCATATGTGAATATTATGTAGACCTATTGTTTAAATCAAATTTATGCTTTAAAATTAGAGTAATCATAGCGGTTTTCATCACGATTAATTTCAGAAAAAAAATGTGTAAGTAGTTGTTTTTTTTTTTTTTTTTAAATCGATTGACAACCCTACTAACAACTAATAACACTATAATATTATTATTTTTTATTACGATTATTATTGTTGTTGATTATTGTCGTCACCGGCAATAACGGATAATAAATAACGTATCATTAGTCTGGACCACAAATTTAGAAATATTTCAAAATATTACTTACTGAGAACCTCCAAAAGCTATATGGTCTTTATTTAAAAAAAAAAAAAAAAAAAAAAAAGTCAGTCAATATTATCTTTTTTTTTTTTTTTTTTAAAGATTTATGTTTTGGAGTTTTTATGCCTTTATTTAGGTAGGACAGTATAGTTGGACAGGACGCGAAGTGGGAGAGAGAGAAGGGGCTGGGATCGGGAAAGGTCCACGAGCCGGGATTCGAACTCAGGACGTCCACAGCGCAACGGCGCTATATGTCGACGCGCTAACCACGACGCTAGCCCGTTTGTCTTTGATAAACTTGCAAAACAGATAAAAAAAGAGAAATAGAGAGAAAGCAAACACCCCCCAAAAACTAATTATTTTGCTATTCTTGATTTAACACACAGATTTGTTTACTGTGAACACACGTGTGTTTTATCTATCAAAAACATCTGAATCAACTAAGCTGAGCTTCAGGGTTTTTAGAATCTAAAATAAGAAGCCATTAGTCTCTAATACAAAACAAACATCATTTAGGCTCATCTGCTAAAGAGCGCAAATTGAAAATCAACATTTCTGATGGATTAATCATCCACTTCTCTTTGAAAACCCCTCAAATCCGCCTTTCTGTCAGCACGTCTTCATCTGAGAGATTTCCTGCTTACAGTGTGCGGTCACTGAGCACCGTTCCCATGACAACCAGTGGACAGAACCTGTTACTCAGTCTTAAACGGTACTGAGGAGCTTCCCGAGGTCTGTTTACTAACTATTCAGAGCTGTGCCGTACTGTACATACCGCAATCTTGTTTATTCCCTCGACAACTCTGGCGTGCGCTCGTTTGCCTGTTAGCACATGGTAAACAATTGGCTTTGTGAGTTTATGAGCGTGTTGAGGGGAAGCAAAACATGGTGTACTAGACAATAAAAATCAGCTGAGCCACAAACAGTAAAGCTAGCGCACAATTTAGTGTGAATGAACCCCATTGTGTGTGTGTGTGCGTGTGTTTGTTTGTGTGAGTGTGATACTCATCCTCGAGGTTGGGGAGACATGCAGACAAACACGGTTTTGCCCTGAGGTGCTCACGGGTATGGCGTGTATCAATTTGTAAAGCAATACACGGAAGAAGCGTCTGACAAAGCCCTCATTATGGAGACAGAAGGGGGACAAGACTAAACAGGAGAGGCGCCACTGCGGTTTAAATAACCTTGCTCGATGCCAGGCATTTGGGGCACAATGTAATATGATTTCCGGTGGGAGAAATTAGTATTTTGAAGGATGGCCCCAAGCTACGTGCAAACACAGCTCTGACAGAAATTAAAGGAGGAGGAGATGTTGTGAACACTGACAGATGAGGAGGAAACAGGACAGTTGTGTCGTCTTAAATATCGTGACTTGGATCGTCAGCCTGAATATCACTTTTACATAACAACAGGTTATGAATATGCAGAGTGTGACAGGCTATCAATTTCAGAAAGTGAAAAACAGGAAACTGACACATAAAATGTCAGAGACCATTAGTGAAAAATGCACCTTTTTTTTTAAATAATTAAAAAAAGTAATTTATATACTGAGATTGATATATATATATATATATATTGATATAGAATCTTTATTAGATATAGGTAATGCAATTATTTTTAAATATTACATTTTCTAGTTTTTTTAAATAATTAAAGTAATGTTTACATTTTTAAATATTTTTTTAATAATTCAAAATATTAAAATTAATTAATTTAAATTTTAAAAAAAGTAAGTGCATTAAAGTGAATTCTGGCACTGCAATATTACATCACTACTGAAAAAGCTTCTAATTTGCATCTTTTATTTATATATTATAGATTTTACAATTATATGTTTTCATTTCTTGAATACATTTTTTAAGTGTAACTAAAAAATCTTTAAATAAAAATGTTACGAATCAGAAATTTAGAAATTATTATTTCAGAAATTAGAATTTTAACTCACAATATTTAAAGGAGCTATTTCTTAATCAAGTGACTTTTTTGTAATTTTAAATAACTCAATTTTATTTTATATTTTGAAAAAATTAATTTTGTAGGACTTTATCTTAACAGTGTATTTCCAGGTAAAAATATATATAAATAAATGTAGTCTTTCAATGTATTCAATGTAGTCTTAAACTCTGTATATAAATAAATTACTAATTAGTTAAACTGAACTTTTTGAAGTTTTTTTAGAATACGTAAAAATGAATATATATACACACAGACACATTTTTTATTATTATTTTTTTATTTTATTTATATATATTTTTATATATTTTATTTTTTTAATATGTATATGGAGAAATATACCAAAAACAATTACTAAACAAAACAAAGGATCTTTAAGTTTTTTTTTGTTGTTTCTTTGTTTGTTTATTTTAATAAATATATTTATTATGCTCACCAAGGCTGCATTTATTTACAAAAAAAATAGAGTAAAATGTTAATATTGTGAAATATAATAACAATAATATTTTTTTTTTTAATTTTAATACATTTTTAACTGTAATTCATTCTTGTAATGTCAAATCTGTATATTTACCAGTTAGTACTATAGTATTCAGTGCCACATCATTTTTCAGAGTTTACTCTAATATGCTGATTTGTTTTTTCAGAAATATGTCTTATTATTTAATATGAATTCTGAAAACAAAATTTTCAGAATTGATTCAGAACAAGATTCAGAATTGTTTTTTGATGTTTTCAAAAGTCTCTTATGCTTACCAAGGCTGCATTTATTAAAAAAAAAAAATACAGGGAAACAATAATATTGTGAAATATTATAGGTTTCAGAATGAATAGAAAGGTCAAAATAACATCATTTATTTGAAACAAAATTTCTTGTAATATTATAAATGTCTTTTACTGTCACTTTTGATTATTTTTATGCATCCTTGCTGAAAAAAAGTATTATGAAATGAGTTTGATCACATGGCTGTGTGTGTTCTGTAGGGTGGGACAGCTGTGAAGGTTACCTGAGGTGGTCTCTCTGGAATGGGTTCGTTCTTCAGGGCCTGAAGGGCTTTCATGGCCGCATTGTGTCGGGCAGCTTGGCGAGTCCGCCCCTCTCCGATAAACTCGTTGTTCCCCACTGTCAGCTGCACATAAAATACCTTAGGCACTGGGTAATGGTACCTAGGTTTGGGAGAAAGCCAAGAGACAGAGAAGGAAAGGTTGAGCGAAAGAGAAAAAGGCAGGTAAAAGGGAAAAAAAGCCCTTTGATTTATAAGAGGATTATCTTATCGAAACTTGGCAGTTTTATTACCACACAAACTTTAGAATGGAAACGACTATAAAAAGCAACAAGGAGTTCAGTTGAACATGCCGGCTGCTAATTGAAAGGACTGACGGGAAAAACATGACTTGTGATGGACAGGAAGCGACAAAATAAACATAAGAATTTGTTTTCCGCCTATGCCTTCAAGTTAAAAATACAGCAATATTAAACTTAGATATGATCAGTGTTGGGTTCAGACTCTAACAAAGTAATTTATTACTAGTTACTTGTTATCCCTTTCGTAATATTACTACTTTACAAGGCAGCTGTAATTAGTTACACTACCAGTACTACATTACTTTTCCTTCACACCCCACAGAAGTTGTAATTGTGTATCTTCTCCATAAAATACTAACAATGTATTTCTGCCACATCATTTGACCAAAATTCACATTGGATCAAAGTCAGGAGTTATTACAAACATTCAAAGTAGGGCTGAAACGAGTAACTCGAATACAAAAAAAAAAAATCATCGTTTAGTCCATTTACTGTAACTACACACGGAACACTGTGTTTCCCCACGGACCATTATTACTGACGCACAAACCAATAAACGCCGGACACATTTAAGAGCGTAAATTAATGGTGGTTAGATATGATATCCCTAATTTAGCTATGTTTTGTGAAAGACTAAGTGGTATTTATGTTTTTTTATGATTGCTATTTTTATTTATGATTGTCTCATTCTCTCTCTGTGACACACAGAAAGATCGAAGGTTAGTCAATATCAAACGAAGAGTGATTACAAATGCAATACTGATTTTATGCAACAGTTCATCAATAAACTAAGTTTATTAAGTTAATATTAAGAGACTTACATTTTAGACCGCATATTGCCTGCTTTTAATCTATTTTGTCAACAAATCTCCATTCCAAACACAGCCACAGCACTGTTTTGCGTCTTTGAACAACATGACGGTGTTTCGTTCTTGAATGAGTCACCCGATAAATGATTCAGTTCAATCGCAATGACTCACTTACTTAACAGTGACTTGCTGCCACCTATTGGCGGGATTGATTTCACATTTAAAGTATCTTCATTTTAAAAATACATGTAAATAACAGTATTCAGTGTTTTGTTAAAAATAACAAAATGTTATTTATGCATTTATAGCTGCAAGTTAAATCCCTCTGAGCTGAATTAAATAGTGGGTAAATGGGTCTATATCTAAATTTCTTGATTTGTGCCTTCGTTTTAGGTTGTAATGTTTACCTTTTTCTTAGTGTGAAATAGGTAGAGCCCTAATTCAAAGGTGATTGATAGTAACTTTTAAGTAGCAATTTTGTATTAACCTAATTGTCATGTGTAGCTTGAAGCTAATTGTAGCTATAATTTCTCTCTTACCCATATACATTTTTATTCCATTATGTATTTTATCAAAAGGAATCACATACACTAGTAAGAAAATGTTTGTTCCCAAATTTATTTTTAATCATAGTAATATAATTTATATTGTGATCAGAGGGATGTGGGTGGGCAAGCCATGTAATGCCAAAGTAAAGTAATGCCACAATTTACACAACGGTGTTCAGATCATCTTTTCTCTTGACAAAATCAATGTAATGGCAATATTTCTATTTGCTGAATGTAAGTTTTTTGATATTCCAAGCCTTTTTTTTTTTTTTTTTTTACAGTTTTTTTACTAGAAGTTTTCTAAGAAGTATTTTCTGCTCAGCAAGCCTGAATTTATTTGATCCAAAGTACAGCAAGAACAGTAAAATATATTTACCGTTTAAAATAACTGTTTTCTAGTTGAATATATTTTAAAATGTAATTTATTCCTGTGATCAAAGCTAAATTTTCAGCATCATTACTCCAGTCTTCAGTGTCGCATGATCCTTCAGAAATCATTATAACAGGCTGATTTGCTGTTTAAGAAACATTATTATTATTATTATTATGATTATCATCATCAATATTTAAAACAGCTGAGTAAATTTTTTCCACGATTCTTTGATAAATAGATTTGATAAATCATAATTTTTCAGACTTAAAAAGCTTTTGTAACATTATACACAACACCACTGCAAAGCTTGGAGTCAGATTTTTTATTAATTATAGAAATTAATACATTTAGTTCATTTGTTTTACAAAAGATTTCTATTTCAGATAAATGCTGTTCTTCTAAACTTCCTATTCATCAAAGAAACCTGAAAAATTCTACTCAGCTGTTTTCAACATAATAATAATAATAATAATAATAATAATAATAATAATAATAATAATAATAATAATAATAATAATAATAGATGTTTTTGAGCAGCAAATCAGAATATTAAAACCATTTATGAAGGATCATGTGACCCTGAAGACTGGAGTAATGCTGCTGAAAATTCAACTTTGAAATCACAGGAATAAATTACATATTATAATACATTCAAATAGAAAAGAGTTATTTTAAATAGTAAAAATATATCAAAAATATTACAGTTTTTTTTTTATATATATAATATTTTTTTTATTATATTACTTGTACTTTGGATCAAATAAATGCAGGCCTGGTGAGCAGAAGATACTTCTTTAAAATAACATGAAAACATTTTTGACTGATAGTGTAGTTACTGCAAAAAGTATTATTACTGCAACTAGTTACTAAATATGATAAGCTGATAATTATCATAATAATTAAAATTCATGTCATTGCTGACAACCAATAAATGGCACATATGCATTTTTATTAAACTTCTATGGATAATTAATTCCAAGCTATTTTTGTCCAAATAAATAAATGAAAAAAGACTACAAATTTAAATAAACTATTTTAAATTTTAATAAAGTGAAATGAATTAAAGTGAATTTAGGCACTGCAATATTATACCAATACTGAAAATGCATTTACTTTGCATCTTTTATTTAATAATTACGCATTTATTTTTAATTTTTTAATACATTTTCAAGTTTAACTTCATTTTTTAAATAAATTAAACTTAGAAATTTGTATTAGAATGTGTTTTAACTTTTTACAATAAATTTTAAGTTTCTAACTCAAAAATGTTAATTTTAACAATATTTAAAGGAACCATTTCTTCACTTTTCTTAGTTTTAAATCATATTTTATTTCATATTTTGGAAATTAACTTTTAGGATTTTATCCTAAAAGTATATTTCCAGGTTAAAAAATGACTTTCAACGTGATCTTAAATCTGTATGAATAAATATACCAAAAATGTATTTGTAACTGAACTAAAGTTAGTAGAGCATGTAAAAATGAATGAATATATATACATACATATATACATACATATATA
>JAHKKF010537552.1:0-30041 GCA_019740295.1 Labeo calbasu
ATTTAACATTTCAAGTTGAATAAAGTTTTTTTGAGTTGACTGAACTTAAAATTTTAAGGCAGCCAGGTTACAAATTATTTTAAGTTGACTCAACAAATAGTTTTTTACAGTGTACCCTACTCAATAGCATTAACACAGGCGTAACTCCCTTCAAACTTTATCTGAATGTCACCTTTTCTGTCACAACTTTTCGAACAGACGAACAGACACTCACACACACGTTTGTTTTTGTGAATTGTGGGGACTTTCCATAGACTTCTATAGTTTTTATACTGACCAAACGAGATTGCCGGGACATTTGCTCCCCACAATGTAGCAAAAACAAGTACACACACACACACACACACACACACACACACACAAAGTATTTAAAACAAAACGAGTCAGTGTTCCATCCTCTCCCCTCCTTGCTGAACGTGATCGATTTCGAAAGCAAAAGTGAAACCAAAAAAACGCGCATGAGAAAGCAATTACACGCTTTCGCGAGCGTCAGCAACTGTACGCAATCACAGGTTGCACGCTTCCCACCTGAAACACCCCCTCCTGCTCACCATGATTTATGCCCCCCTATAAATTTAAATGCCGACCGATGGAGGTGCCCTGGCTCTGCGACGTGGCCACTCTAGCCAATGCTTGTGGAACCAAAATGAAGTGCCCCAGAAGCGGTTCTCCACACGGTATCACTAAAGTTAGGCGCCTAGTCTATTTTTGACGGTCTTACTATCAAAGGCATCAGCAAAAGGCGATATCTCTGACAATCGTCGATACACCATACTATCGTCTATCGGCACAACTCTACTCTGAGACACTTTCTTGGTGTTTCGCCTTTTTTTTTTTAAGCAAAATCTCACTTACCACGAAATAAACGTTTAAAGGGAAGACCTAATTATGTCAGGGGCCCTTTCGCAAGTCCATTGTTTTTGAATTTCTGTTACTTTTTTCTACTATATTTTCACACTTTAATTAAACAATTTGCTATTGCTCGTGTACTATTATCCTCTTTTATGCTAAGAAATAAGTCTGACAGTTCTCTCTTAAGTGGTTCCATTGTTGTCAGCATGATTCAGTGAAATATATAACACATTTAATTGTCAAGAAATTAATTATCTTTAAAAGTTTTGGTTCAACATACATACCTGTTGATCAAAACTTGCCTTAACCTTACACCAGAAATGTTTTTATTTTATTTAGTAACTTTCAGGAGGGTATAGTCATTTTTGCAACACAACATTTTATCACTTTGATAAGAAAATTGTATTTTCCTGAATAATTTTAACATTCTTCCTTGGTAACTGATCAAGCAGATATATATTAAATCTTTAAAGAACCCTAACATGTCTTCTAAGTAAAGAGTAATTGCTGAATTTGTCAAGTTTCAGAGGGGGTGTGTACTCATTTATGCTGTGCACTGTAAATATAATGTGTGTGTGTATGATATATACACAATATACAGATTAAAATTTCAATTTTTTATTTTCACTCAATACACACTCTATTTTAGACACAGCTCAGGCATTCGGGGTGGTGGTGTTTCACTGCAGACACATGTTCCACAAGGAGTGTCTGCCGTCCCCTGGGAACGTAAGTCTTCTGTAATCTTTATATATAACTGCTTTTCAAAGGTGAAGTAATTTTTGTAATCCACCTTAAAGGGATAGTTCACCCAAAAGTGATAATTCTGTTGTTAATTACTCGCCTTCATGTCGTTCCAAACCTTTAAGACATTCGTTCGTCTTCAGAACACAAATTGAGGTATTTTTGATGAAATCCGACAGCTTTCTGACCCTGCATAGACAGCAACGCAACTGACAAGTTCAAGGCCCAGAAAGGCCATGTCCATGTGACATCAGTGGTTTAACCATGTTATGAAGCTACGAGAATACTTTTTGTGCACAAAGGAAACAAAAATAACTTTATTCAACAATTTCTTCTCTTCCGTGTCAGTCTTTGACATACCACAAAAAGCATTCTCGTAGCTTCTTAAGGACTATTTTAAGGATGTCCTAACTACCATTCTGTGCTTTGAACGTGTCAGTTGCGTTGCAGTCTGTGCAGGATCGGAAAGCTCTCGGATTTCAATATCTTAATTTGTGTTCTGAAGATGAACGAAAGTCTTGGTTTGGAATGATATGAGTGTGAGTAATTAATAACAGAATTTTTATTTTTGGGTAACTATCCTAGATATTTGTTCTATTTCTAAGACAAGCTGTATTAAACATTTTGCTAGCATTCTGACCCAGTGATAATGGCTCAACCAATGGCATCTATTGATGCAGATATGACACTTCACATTTGAATCAGCCTGCTGCATTCAAACTTTGACCCTTTATTTTAGAAAAGGAGAAATGTTTACTATGCTTTTGCACTAGAAAAGTTGTTTCATGTCCCTTGACAGGTCCCAGGAATACAGTATTGTAACATCTGCAGTGCAAAGCGAAGAGGACCGGGCAGTGGCATACTGGAGATGAAGAAATAATAATCATTCCTACTAGTAGAATAAGAGTTATACAATTGCCACTCACTCATTAAAACCTGTTACGAATTAAATAATCATGAAACAATCTTCCCTTGACTAACAGTATTTATTAATGCAAGCTTGTGATTGCTAAATTTTGTTTCATAAAAGAGCCAATAAAGCACTCCCATACTCTGTTGAAGTCTTTTGCCACAATATTCCAAATAAAACATGTACAGTAGTGCATCATTGTTTTTTTTCTCCCCCCTTAAATCTTTGATTACCAGTTGGTATATTTTTGAAAGAAGTTTATATGATCAGACACCATTGGGAAAATGTTTTACAGTGTCATTCAGATGAATGCAAAATGTATACCAGATTTGTAAGGCTAAACTTTACTGATACATCATGTGCTGAAATAATACGGCACAAAATTTGAAATATTTTTCCACAAAACCATAATTTAGTACACCACCCTCAACAACCCAGCAGTTTTGTCCTGTCAAAAGAAAAGCATAGTGAGTCTGAGGGGTTTTAAAGTATAATCACAATAGCTAGATTGTTATTTGATAACTAAACGTGTAAAGTTTAACATTGCAAAACGGTTCCACATCATCTTTGACCTCATCTAGCTGGGACTCATTTGACACGGCCAACTATTCACAGCAATGAACACAGCCTTCTACAGGCCACAGCTACAAAAATACACATCAAACCACAAACATGATATGAGATTAGAAAGGTTAAGCTTTAATAATGGTTTGTCAATCATGGAATCAAATAAAATGAGGAGAGGAACAGGGATGAAAGGGTTAAAGGGACATTGTTAGAGAAAATCCATTATTCGCAAACTAGCGCAGAACTACATTCTCACAGAGGGATACGGAGGTGGTTTTTACTCCTCAGAGTGGTAAGAATCAAATCAAGCAGGCTTTACCTGCAAAAACGACCAGGAAGTGCCTTCCAGAACGCTATTTTAACACATTCTCTAAATATATATCTATATATTTCTCTCCCATCACTTTCATAATTTTTTTTTCCACAGTAAGGCCACTTTTAAAAAGTAAATTTGAAGACTTAACGCCTCTGCCAACAGATCTTGTAAATGGGGAGGGAAAAAATAGAATTTTCAAGTTTAAAGTTAAAACATTGACTTGCTCCTCTTTGGCCGGACTGGTGTTAATTCCTGTAGCCAATCAGAGCCCAGGACCTGGTCGACATGGTAACCACAGATATGTAACTGAGGTAGTCTCCACTCTCTAGTGCCCAAACCCAAAACTCCCATCTTTCTGTCATCACGATGTAACAAAAAAAATGGTTTGGGAGCTATACTGATGTAGCGAAGAAAAAAAATACCCTCAGCAGTTTTTGTTTGTTTGTTTAATTCTCACCCCATGTCTTGAACTCCATCCTCAAAGTGGCTTTTCTCATTTTCTCAGGGTTGGCTGATGTCCAATGGCTCTGCCGGCCAACCAACCCCATGAGGAAATCCACCGTAATAAACATTTGGTGCCTTGTTCGTTTGATGCAGTGTCATTCATCTTGGTGAACGGTGTCGTATAAAGCAGAATTTGAAATTTCAGTCAGTTCCTGTTGCTGCAGCCCGTTTGAATGCAGTTGATAAGGGAGGGCCTTTATCGGCCGTGTCCGTGTGTATGAAAGGATTTTGATGGCTAAATGTGTCAAAATATGTTTGTTTGTGGGTGTCGCTTGACGGGGGTCTACTAGGATGTTTGTGTATTGTTGTGTGTGAGTGTGTGTGTGTGTGTGTGTATGTATGTATATGTGTGAAAATGGGCACAGACGTCTCCAGCTCAGTCAGGACTGCATCAGACAGCTGCAGGTCATTTTCCCCCTGCGAGTCTTACTGTACCATTGGCGGTAGGCGTGGGGGGAGGGAGGGGGAGGTGGCTTTTATTTGTCCCCCAGGATGGCATACTGATTATCTAACTGTAGATGCTGCATGGAGCCCGGGCCTTCACCTTCTCTCACCCGGCTCTTGTGCTTGACCACCTCGAAAGTTTTCTCCATCTCTCTGTCCCTACAACAACAAAAATCCAGGACTCAGGATTGGTTATGCTCAGATGGAATACAGGTGCTAACCTGTATTATTATAACAACACAATCATCAAAGGCCCCTTGTGCAGGATAAAATAGTTATTGCGGTATTTCTCCTGTAAGTATAAATGTTATTTAAATTCATTTATTAAAATGAACAACCACAATTAAGTTTGTGATTTCAGAAGTTTTAAGAACTGTAGTTCATCAATAAAACAATAATTGTTGAGGGCAACAGGGTTGCAACTTAATTACATTTTAGTATTTAGTATTTATTTTAGTATTTATAATTAAACTAAAACTACGCTAAATTACATTTTCTACTAAATGCATTTTCAAAAACCTAAAAATAATTTAATGTTCTGAAGGATAACACTAAACTAGCTCATTCAATCAGAAATTTCATAACTATCCTTCTTATAATGCACAATCTGGCAGTTTGGTTATTTTAGTATTATTTGTATACTTTATTTTATTTATTATTATTTTGAATCAGCTTATATATGTATATAAATAATTTTATAATATAGTAATTTTAGTATCTATTTTATTCAATTAGCTGCTAAGGCAACATTTTTAAATTACATTTAAGTTTTTAAAGGGTTTTCATCTTTCATATTTACACTACCAATCAAAAGCTCACCAAGCTCTGCTGCTCACCAAGACTGCATTTGTTTGATACAAAGTACAGCAAAGACAGTAACATTTTTAAATACATTTACTATTTAAAATAATTGTTTTCTATTTGAATATTTTTTAATAGAGTTTATTCCTGTGATTTCAAAGCTACACTTTTAGCATCATTAATCCAGTCTTCAGTGTCACATGATCCTTCAGAAATCATTCTAATATTTTGATTTGCTGCACAAAAAAAACATTGTTGAAAACAGCTGAGTAGAATTTTTTTCAGATTTATCTGATGAATAGACAATTCAGAAGTACAGTGTTTTTCTGAAATAGAAATCTTCTGTAACATTATAAATGTCTTTATAATCACTTTTGATCAATTTAAAGCATTCTTGCTAATTAAAAGTATTAATTTCAAATAAATAAATTATACTGGCTCCAAGTTTTTGAATGCTAGTATATAATGTTGCAAAAGCTTTTTATTTCAGATAAATGCTAAACTTCAGATCTCTATATTCATTAAAAAAAACAAAACAATAATCAACCGTTTTATATATTGATAATAACAATAATAATCTTTGATCACAGGAATAAGTTACATACATTATATATATATATATATAAATAGAAAGCAATAAATAATAAATAAAAAGCTTAATCACTATTAACAAAGTCCATTTTTAATAGTTTTAGTGAACAAAACACTATTAATCCATGCACAGAAAAAGTTTGCACAGTACAAATACTGCGGAAATAGCAGCACATTAGTATGCCATTCCTAACATACTCTTGCGTATGAGGAAAAATGAGGAAGGAAGCTAAAGGTACATCTGATTAAGTGTACAGACTTTTAGAAGAGCTTGTGACTTACTTGCGAGTCTCCACGTGTCTGGCAGTGGAGAGGAGAGAAGGGAACTGGGCGTCGCTGAAGATCTCTGGAGGCCCTTGAGTTGGGCCTCTCTTGGTAGAGGTTAACCGGGCCCCTGGGGGACGATACACACCAGGTGCTTTGGGCTCAGGAACTTCAACTTCCTCCACTAACAGGAAATGAGGCACATTATTGTTTAAGAACTCATCTCAACTAATACATCCATTCGTTGGGTAATTATACTAACACTGCCAACTTACCCGGAGCAGCTGAAGGGGGGCCGCTTGATTTATTCCAGGGACCAGAGACTTTATCACCACTGACCAGGATGATTTCACCATCCTCACCCACTTCCTCCTTCTCGTACTCTTCCTCTTCCTTCTCATCACTGTCAGAAAGTCAGATCAACATAAAATTAAGTACTTCAATTATAGAGATGAGCTGCAACGTGAATTAACTCAATACTTTGAAACATTTTAGTGTTAGCTGAAAACCAAGGTCCAAATTTAGTATCTGAAAACATGCTTTCTGAAACTACTAAAAGGAAAAAAAAAAAAAAACATCATGGCGATCACAGAAACCACCAATGACATCATGAATGAATTTAGATAATATATGATACATAATGAAACTACTGGGAATATTTTAAATTAGGAACTGCCATCTAGACAGAATAATATATGTTCAGTAGCATGAAATTCATTAGATGTCAGTTGTTTGTGCTTCACACCTCATCTGCATAGCCTGGAGTCGGAGTCCAGTGTAGTCCACCTCCTTCTGCTCAAAGTCCTTCCATTCCTCATCCTCCTGGAGTGACAGTTCAAGAAAAGAGAAGTGACACTTACGTTGAGTTTGATTAACTAATTTTTAGAGTATTCCAGACAGCACAAGAACCAAGTTTATGCCTATTCTATACATTAACTATATATATTACTGGAACTACAGTGTCAGAGTCAGTCACAGCATCTGGTTCCTCAGTGTATTGATTATCAATGTAACTTATAAATGAAATCATGTAATATAATATATAATTGAAACCTCCGTAACGAAAAGTAGGAGAGGCTGAAAGCATTTGACTTTATGGACTTTGTTTAACTTAACCATAACTGTAAATCAAATCTATGCATCTTGTCCACACTGCAGATTCTAAACAGATCTAATCTTAATACCGGGTGTCTGCAGGACTTTTTTTTTTTAGCTCAAATGTAATTTAGTGTTTTCAAAATGTAGCTTTTTAACACTTACACAAATAACATTAATACCATATCAGCGAGTGGTGCAACATCTTCGGTAACATATTAAGCTGCAAAATGACTATTAAAAGCAAGATTCACAGTACAGATACAGGTTTTCACAAAAACAAAGTTTTATAAAATGATAAATTTCACATTTCAGCTTTTTAACCATTTTAAGAAAATGGATGAGTCAATAAAATGAATTATTATATTACTCCGATCATTATCAATCATTTATTATATTAATATTAAATAACATACAAACATATTTTACTCTCTTAATTGTTTAGATTTTTATAATGCATCTTCTTGTCAGTTCACATTTGTGTTTGAAGCATAAAAACATGAGTTGATTTTCACATTGGTTTAAACCAGAGGTCTCAACCTCAATTCTTGGAGGGCCGCAGCTCTGCAGAGTTTAGCTCCAACCAGCTCCAACTCACACCTGCTTGGAGTTTCTACTAATCCTGAAGACCTTGATTAGCTGGATCAGGCGTTTGATTAGGGTTGGAGCAAAAATATGCAAAGTTGTGGCCCTCCAGGAATTGAGTTTGAGACCACTGGTCTAAACAAACAGCAGACAGCCTTATTAAAAATACAAATTCATTTTCTGCCAGCAGGTGGCACTTTCGGAACGGCAGAAATACAGCGGTTTCCCCAGTAACGGCAGAACACAAAGCAGAGCAGCACCTGACCCCTGACCTTGAAACGTGCAACGCTCATGTCTTTTTAATTAAATTATAACCTTTTGAAGTTTAATTGTCATATTTGTCCATATTGTAATTCTTGTCTTTTGGTCCCCAAATTTAAGAATTTCTGAAATCATAATTAAGACTTTCTTGTAGAGCTGGGCTAGAGCTTTTTTTTAGGATTATCGATTTTCTACGATTTTGAACTAGTCAACTTGAAAGTGTAATTACAACATGATTCAAGTAACTTTTTCTTTATTAAACCTCTAGTTAAAGAAAATTCTATTCCAAGTGGACCTCACATAAAGTTATCAACATAATGTAAATGTTAAACAAATAACTTTTAAATTTATTTGACTGTGCTGCTTTTCTATTGTTTCTTCTATGTAAACATGGACGCGTTTGTCTGTTGCATTCACTTGCAGCACCTCATGCATTAAACGGCATTCTAAAAATATGGCGCTCAAGTTAAAAGTAGTTCAATCCCGTCTTCTTGCATGTTTTTTCTATTCCACTGCCTGGGTCGCATCTTTGTCAAAACAAAAGCACATTCTGTATGATTGAAACCTAGCGATATGTGTCACACGTGAGCGGTTAATCACGGGCACCAACATGCGGTTGGATTGTTCTGTTCTCTTTACTGTTTTCACTGGCATACTGTCAAACTCTGTAATTCTAAATTCGTGGCAAAACATTAAATTCAAATTAATCAATAAAATCAGAAAAATCACCCAGCCCTTCTTTCTAATACCATTTAAGACTTATGGCATTAAATGTTATACAACTAAATTTAAGACTCTTTAAGACTTTTTAAGGACCCACGGAAACCCTGTAAAAAGTTATATAAAAAAAAATAATAATAAATTTCAAAAATCAACTTCGATTACATTTTTTACAATCACTAGGACTCATTTCTCATTACTTGAGCCACTTTTTCAAAACTCTGATCTTCACACGGTTCTCCAAACCAACTTTCAGATAAGTTCGTTTCACATCCAAAATGTGCCCTTTTGTAGATGAACTGTGTAATGAAATTGAAAAACTAACAACTGCATAGGTGTTTAGCTACATCTAATTATTTTCATAGTACTACATAGTACTGTGGAAATCTAACTTGCCAACTTCTGCAGTTTTGTATTGTTCTTGTACAAGCTGATTAATTGTGAAAACAGTATGTAAATGCACAAATTGGCGTGTAGGCACATGTAAGCACACTCACTGTCTCTGAGTGAGAAATGTATAATGTAATGACTTAAGTTGCATCTAATTATATATGAGTGTGCATTAAGCTACATGGAGGAACATATTGCTGTTTATTAGGATTTAGATTGTGTTTTAGTTCAGTATGTTGCAACCAGTGGTGTGCACAGACCTCCAGACTGTTGGCTAAACGTCTGATGCATATGGCACACAAAATTGGAAACACTTCAGGAGTTTTGAAGTCATCAACGGATTGGATGAATTCTGCAGAATTTCAAGGAGACGTGCGTGTCATGTTTTTTAACGTTCTGACAAGGATGCTGTCAAACCCCCTCATGAAAGAAGTACATCATCGTGTTTATGACTGTGATGATGAGCACTTATCAAGATCAACTAAATGCTGGGTTTCCAAAAGTACGGAAGTTCACAAAAAGACTCTTTAAAATACATTTTTACACACCGGTCTGTTATTGTGGGGACATTTCCATGGCCATTCAAAGCGGCCATGGTTCCCAGACTTTCTACCGTTAGTCTGAAGGCCTGGCTATGCAAGACTAAAGCAGATGAACATGAGCTTGCAGGGACAGGGTGTATTTGGACTAAATGACTAGAGAAGTCCTGCATCCATCATCACAAAGAAGCCTGGAGCCAGCTGCATAAACATAACGACTATGATAAGGCTGTGTCTTAGGAACTAGTTTGACCAACTTTCAGTTTGCTAACTGATTCAAATTAGACTAATCTACCCTTCTGTAACTGACCTTAAAACATCAACAATTCTGAAAAAAAAAAAAATTAGATGACTAAGTTAAGACTAGTCTTAGCAGTTTGCGGAATCAGCCCCTGGGCTTTTATTGGAAGGCCCAGGTATGACATTTCAATGTTTGATTTTAATAAAACATAAGAAATTATGTACAGTATATCCTAAACTCTTCTGTTACACACTCAAAAGTACATACTTTTTCTTTTTAAAAAGACTACATACTTTTAGGAAACAGCTTAAGTGGGCAAATTAATGCAACGTGCAGGATTTAATTAAAGTGACCTGATGTCATTGTAGAAGTAAAATCATCTAACAAAAGCAGCGTTCATTAGCACATAGCTATTCTGTATTTGTACTCCTGTCTTACACGAGAAACACGCATATGGTGGAGTTGAAGGACAGTTACAGCAGCAGTTATAAATTCCCTGCTGGAAGATTGATTCCCCATGCAATGAATGTCAGTTATAATGTCACATCACCCGACATACGTCACGACCAAATGCTATTTCTATTTAGGGTTAACATCGAAGGCATGGTTCACATAAAAAAATTACAATTTCGTCATCGTTTACACACCCTTATGTTGTTCCATTCACATAAGAAATGTTAGGCTGAATGACAGTAAAAGTCTATTCAATTGCATTGTATTGGGGGGGAAATGCAGTAGAAATAAAAACTGGCATAAGCTGTCAATATCTAATGTTCTGCCAAAAATCTGTTTTGTTTTTTTTAATTAAAAAGTCAGACTTAAATCTGAGGGTGAGTAAATGATGACAATTTGATTTTAATGTTAACTGTCAATTTAAGTAGCTGCTGTCAGAAACAAACAGATGATAGCTACTGCTCAATATCACATTAATTTTCTCTTTCTGAAGACAAAAGAAAAACGTACCATTAGTGTTATTTGCTTGTCGCAAAACCACGTGAACTGCCTGTTTAGACCACATTGCGCTTTTGGAACGTTTACGCGTTCTCTATACCTACAGTCGCTGTCTAGATAGTCAGCTCACTAGATTTTGTGACACAGCCCGTGTGTGTTGTTTGACTGTGCATTACCTTTTCCATCTGCGCGTCCTGACTCTCACTCTTCGTCGACTTTTCCTTCTCCTTTTTCGTCTTTTTCACCGCCATTGCGGCACCTCCGGTCGCCTGCTCTTTCCCCTTCCCCTTCTCCTTCTTTTTCTTCTTGTCGCGCTTAGCAAAGAAGTCATCCAGACTCTTCTCCACGCCGGCCGGAGCCACATCCGCCATCTTATCCCCAAATTTCCTTCACTAAACACTAAAAAAGCTTAGAAATGGTCAGATTAGCGTCTGTAAACGAGCTCTTGCGTGCGTGTCTGCCAGGTAATCCGTATGTTTCATGTGTATCCGCAGGTTAAAGGTGTGCTGCGAGCAGCATGACAGACTCACCAGCTGAAAGTGTGACACACACACTCGCCCAATGCACCGGATAGTGTTGCTTCCGATCTGACCCGGATGGAAAAGCGGCTTTGTGATTGACAGTTCTGCTATCCAATCGCTGAGCGGCAATGTTAGTTTTCGACCAATCCCATCGCAGGGTGAGTATTCTGCGCAGTGATTTTGCCGGATTGTGCAACTATTCGCTTTTAGTAGTTATACAACACTTGTGGAGTAATTTAGTTAACAAATGACAGAAAACATATTTTTACTGATAAATTTAGATATGCGGTGCCATTTTAAACGACCAAAAAAAGAAAAAAAAAAAAGAAGAGGCAGAATTACAGAAATAATGTTAATAAATTATTGTGTTGAACGCCACATTGTGAATTTATGCTGCGTTCACGCCATATCGTAATTACCGTAATTTTGAAATGACAACATGTGACGTTCTACTCGGAGCTGTTCACATCCTCAGACTCGGAATTATGCTTTTTTATGGCAACACTGTCAATGCCTAAACAGAACCTACGTTAGTCAGGTGGTACAGCGGTCATGTGGTACAAGTCGTAGCTCTCAGAAGACTCCCAGTTCACAAATTGTAATTGCGAGTTCTACGAGGACGTGAACGCTTTTTACAAGTTGGAATCTCGTAATTACGGGAATTCCGATATGGCGTGAGCGCACCTATAGAGACGTGAATATAGAATTATAAATAAAAAACATGATACAAAGTTCTCAGCTGGTTAATAACAGAAAATGTATAATTAAAATAATTAATGTAATATTTTATAGAATATTTAGAGAATCTGCCAAAAAAAAAAAAAAAAAAAAAACTCAGAAAACCAATCTGAATATTAAGGGTTGTAGGCCTTTCAGTGCTTTAAGGCCCTTTATAAGAAGGGACTGTAAAAAGGTGTTGTTAAGATACTGTTAGGAATGTAATGTTTTGCTGTGCAGCATAGAAATTTTATTTATTTTTTATTTATTCTTTGAGGCACAGATCGCATAAAGTTGTATAGGCCTGATGTATTTGTATTGTTTTAATATTAGGTAAATTTCTCAAATAACTCCACAGAACTTGCAAAACAAAGATTACAACACCTAACTGCATTCTAGCAAGCATCCATGTGAACGAGAGGGTTTATAAAAAGACTACAAACATCTGTTGCCTTTTGAAAGACTATGAATGAATGATTGTCCCAGTTGTGTGTCACACCGAACAGCTTGTGAATAGAAAAGCTTCATTCAGCATACAGAGCAAACAAGGAAGATTCCAGAAACCTTTGACCCATTTAAATCGGGGGGAATTTGTGGCATTTGTGCTCCACTTTGCTTTATTTTAACAGATTTTGCTTTAAATATTGACAAAAATCAACTACAGACTGAAGAAGCCTTTAAAGCCTTTTTATTTGTATTGCTCAGCAGTAAAAAGTACAGTTTATGTGCTACAAAAGATTAGACATGATTCATAATATGCAAGAGCAATTTATTTTTATGTCAGCTGAGCAGTTACCTCCATCTCCTTACATATCTAAAAATTCATGCAAGCACAAAATAAATGGACGGAAACAATGAAAAATAAAGGTAAAAGAAAAGATCCATCTACAAAAACAACATTTATATAAAATCTGCTAAGCATACAGAAAAAAAAATGGAATATGTAAAGAAAAGATTATGATATGATCTTAAAACATGTTACCAACTTCAGTGGCATGTGTTCAAAGAAAGTACAAAATAAAATAGTTTCTCTGTATGTATTTATATCTAACAGTTACACTCTATTACATCCAGTGATATCATTGACATTCATCTAAAAAACTGTACAATACAGCAGTAAGCACTGAGAATCAAAGAGAAATTCATTTTGGTCTCATTTATTCTCGTCAATGTTCACACAAGGGACAGAGATAGACAGACAAAACCACAAGCACACTCATTCACCCTTCACTAAGAAAAACATGTCTTCTAACAAAATATATATATATATATTTAGCCAACCTGTGAAGCAATAGTAGTGCCATTTTCATCATAGCATGACATAGCGAAAAAACAAATATCGTGGTTTAATAAAAAAAAACAAAAAATGCATTTCCACTACAGTTATACAGTATAATGCTTAGCCCTGCTTATGGAAGTTGAACACAAACACGCACAACATGAACAGATATGATGTGAAATGTGGAGCACAGTAACATTACCATACAAAGAGCTTTGTATGAGGCATTTCATTGGCATTTAAGCATTTTTCTCTACTTGCTTGTGCAACTCTGTCGACGTGAATGTAATTTTTAGGGTGTTTGAAATAACAAAATCCTGATAGAAACGAAATCCTGACATCTAAAGACACACATACACCTCAAATTAGAAAAGATGCATGCAACAAGACATATACACACACAAAAACATCTCAAACATCTAAGGAATGGGACAATTGTTGTTTTGTCTTTTGGCTGGTGACTCAACTGGGGACAAACCATCTCTAAAAGTCATGATTCATCCTCTATCAAATGCAAACAGGCAATCAACTCAAGTTCCTCCAAGAGGGAAACGAGGGTTGCTGCAGTACCCACTGGACGCATTCCAGTGGCGTTCCAGAATCAATGCCCTTTACCCCTGCATCCCCTTACATACAGAATTCAAGTGCGGCAGGCTTTTTTAAGTAATCATATTAAGTGTTTTGGGTAACGTCACACAAGCATCCTTACACCACGCGTCAGGTTTCTCAGCACTCTGCACCACCAAAGCCACTGGGACATAAGAGCAACCACACTTATTGTTTTTATTCAAAAAAGACATAAAAACCCTTATCACAATGAAGCGTCGGTAGAAAATCCACATCAGAAAAATATGCAGGGGCTCCCCCTCATAGTAAATAGCATTTGTTCTTTTTTGTAATATTCTTTCAACTCCTTGAAACCAGTTTCATATATAAACCGCAGTCTCTGAAGGTTCACCACATATATGTATATATATATTTATTTATATATATATTCTTAAAAAAATGCGAGCAAATAAAAGGGACTGGAAAATCCTCAAAGATTTTTGTCGCCTTTTAATATAGTGTGTTTAGATATCAGAAGCCTTGTCTCTGTTGATAAAGAGAGTCTCTTGGCAAAAGGGGTTAACCAGAACCACGCCGCTGTCGCTGTAGTCACCATTAGGGGGCAGACACGTCTCTTGTTCCTGAAACACACACAAAAAAAACAGCAACATTAGCACTGTATACTTGCTTTCATGCTAACTAAAGGCTAATGAGTGAGGGGCGTCTGATCCTACAAAGCTAAATACAGTTAAGGTGAAAGGAACACGTATTTTTTCAGGATCTATGTTCTTATAAAACAAATGTGCATTTCTATGGTGTAGTGATTGAGCTCTATCACCATGGAGACTGTGTGTATGAAATGAATGGGAGGAAATGAAGGAAGAAGCAGGGTAAATTGCACCTGTGCAGGAAGACAACTAATTATAAGGTTCTAAATTCTAAGATGTTTTGTGTTTGGTCACACATATTAAATGGGATTCTTGTTCAAACATCCAACTTTCCATAAATCTATCTATCTAAAAGCTGGTATACTACAAAAAAAGTGTTAGTAGGATAAGACAAAATAGTCAGCTGAAAACAATTACAGAGAGGAAAACTGAAGACAAAGAAATAAAGGAAGGGAATGTATGTCTATGTTGCTTCTCTAAAAGAATTAAAGGGTGATTTGAAGACCTGTGGGTCACCGGCATCCCAAACATGATTCTTGATCATCATCATCATCATCATCACACTCCTGTCAGAAAATGTCAGAGAGCAAGAACAAAAAGGTGGGAAAAAGAACCATGCAGAGGTTGAAATGGAAAATGTCAGTGAAAGGATGATGGAAACAATCTCACATGGAAAAAAACAACTAGATACTAGTGAGAAAGAGAGAGAGATAGTTATGGTCTCTAAACACCAGGTGGCGATATGTAACGTGAATGGTAAATCATCAGCACTTCCAGTTACCTCTAAGTGATTTTTTTCCCCAAGCATACATTGTCTTTATTGCAATGATTACTGTTCATTTCATAATAATATCCCAGCAATGACAAAGCTATTAGCCTAATATCTATATTTGTGCCATTCAGCTAGATATTTTATTCAGTTGACGATTCATAGAGTAAATCATATGAACAGCTAAGCCTTTTCATTTCATAAATGGAGTTAAATCGAAGGGTAATTGCTGTGAATGGTGAAGAACATTACTCAAAACTGCTAAAAAATCTCTAGCAAACATTTTTCAGTTTTTGCTGGCCTTCTCTGCACATTTAAAGGAACACTCCACTTTTTTTGAAAATAGGCTAATTTTCCAACTCCCCTAGAAGTTAAACAGTTGAGTTTTATCCTTTTTGAATCCATTCAGCTGATCTCTGGGTCTGGCGGTAGCACTTTTAGCATAGTTTAGCATAGATTATTAAATCTGATTAGACCGTTAGCATCTCGCTCAAAAATGACCAAAGAGTTTCAATATTTTTCCTATTTAAAACTTGACTCTTCTGTAGTTACATCGTGTACTAAGACCGACGGAAAATGAAAAGTTGCAATTTTCTAGGCCAATATGGCTAGGAACTATACTCTCATTCCGGCGTAATAATCAAGGAACTTTGATGCCGTACATGGGTGCAGCAGGCGCAATGATATTACGCAATGTCTGAAAAATGAAATTGCGCCTGCTGCGCCTAGATGCTGACGGTCTAATCAGATTCAATAATCTATGATAAACTATGCTAAAAGTGCTACCGCCAGACCTGGAGATCAGCTGAATGGATTCGAAAACAGTACATTTCCACTGTTTAACTTGGAAAATGAGCCTATTTTCGAAAAAAGTGGAGTGTTCCTTTAAAGGGGTGGTCTAATGACTTTTTGTGAATTCTTGATTGTGTTTATAAGGTGCACTGTAAAGTGTAATTTTTAAAATAATCACATTATTTTCACATATTTTACCTTTATTCTACACTGCTTTTCTGTTGACTTCCTGGTTTCTCCCTCAGAAACACGCAGTTCCCAGTGTGTCATGATTCACTGCCTAGTGCACATTGTTTGAAAACGTCATGTTCTTACCGCAATGGGTAGTTGCATGTTCCCGGGGGCAGGGTTTATGTAAATTTCAGGGTGTTTGATGTCACAAACCCTGGAAGTAGCTTGTTGTAGTCCCTACCAGCTGTTTGTTAGGTCTTAAACAGTGAATTCTGTAAAAGACAATTTCTCCCTTTGTAGCTAAAGTTAAAAAGGTGAAATCAATTGGTGCCAATAGCCTTGTGGGCAGCACACCGACATACAGCACTGTTGCGTTCTAGGTGTCCCGTGTTTGAATCCTGACACAAGGATCCCACCCATCTCTCTCTTCCACTTCACTTTCTGTCAATTCTGATCTGTCCTGTCACAATAAAGGCAAAAAAATGCCAAAAATAGATCTTAAAAAAATAAAAAGGTGAAATCGTAAACTATGACCCCTTTAAATAGACAGTATACAGCAGGGGTGGTGAATGTCTGTCCTGGAGAGCCACAGACCTGCACAGTTTTGCTTCAACCCTAATTAAACACACCTGAACAAGCTAATCAAGGTCTGAAGCGATAATAGGAAGCTACAGGCAAAATAATTATTATCAGGGTTGGAGCTGAACATTGCAGGACTGCGGCTCTCCTGGACCGGAGTTCGCCACTCCCGGTAGAGAGAGACGAAGTAAAATAATGAAAAAAAAGAGGGAGAAACAGGATCAAGAAATGTTTTTGATATTCTGTTTCAATCTGATGTACATCACAATACAGAAGAAATTTGGCGCTACTTCCTTTAAAGTGCGACTTTTAAACGCAGTGGCTAATCCAGGTCTCTGTCAGTACCTCAGTCTCCAGTGATTGTATCTCGCGTGGGAGCTCCACAGCATGGCGGGTGAAGTAATCCATAGTGATGGCATCATTCCAGTAGCTCAAGTTGTTCTCCTGAGTAGCAGACTTCTTCTTTTTCCTCATACAGCATACGGTAAGCAGCACAGCTGAAGAGAAGACGACATGTTAATATTCTATATCTAATTCTTCTTCATTTTAGACCATATTTGTGACTTCTGAATTTTGTATGATGTGTTTCAGAAAGTTGTAAGCAACAGCCACTAAGCCACAAAGGGAATATTATGTTATCTTGTGTCTTTGGAAAAGTTTCTTTCTGTGCTGATGACAGAAAGTACAAGTTTCTAAAGCTGGAGGAAGTGTGATATTGGTTACTCACAGCATGAGGAGACAGGCACGCTAATGGCAAGAACCAACCACACAATGTCCATTTTGTCCAGGCAGATGGTGTTTTTTTCGTGAGGAGAACCCAGTGCAGGACCCGACTGGTTCCCGGACCCCCATGGGCCTTGCGTGGTGGCTGGGAACTGCCTGTTCATGAAGCTCCTGCTAGCTGTGGAGGGTGCCTCTGAAATGTTTGAATAATTCGCTGCAAGCCATGAGGCATCAGTGCTGTTGATAACATCTGTGGCATTATTTGAAGAGACAAGAGAATCAGTGGTCATATTAGTGGTTCCATTCCTGCCACCTTGGATTTCCACGTTTCCACTCTTCGCTGAAGAAGTGGGATTAGATGTTGGAACATGGTTGGAAGGCAGGGCTATAGCTGGGGGAGGAGACTGGATCTTAGTTTGTGCCAAAGCTTCCGTATCCAACGGGAGAGTGGGATTCTCCATTGAAGACACGTCGCGCAATGTAATGGTATGGTGCGAAGCCGCCTTATTTGTGTTCTGCCCTCTGTGTTCTGATGTGTTCTCTTCAGTGTCTGAGGTCCCCGAAAGGCCCTCAGCACCAGGGGCCACATTACTTTCAGTCCCTGAGAGAAAAGAATGACCCGAGCCAGAATTTGTGGCTTGGTTTCCACTGTCCGACCCAGTAGCACTCGTCTGATTTCCACGAACCAAACTTGAAGGCTCAAACTGGTTCACTGGCTTTCTACTGATTGTACTCGGCTTGTCTGTATTAGTGCTAAAGTTCTGGTCTTGGGTTTTAATGGTTAAAAACCCAGAGCTTGTTCTATTGGACATACTTCTAGAGGTCAGTTGGGGTGCTTCTGCTTCTGGAAGAGAGACTCTAGGTAGTGCCTGATCCCTGTAACCAAAAGGATGCACCCCTACTGTTGTTGTCTGAATTATGGCAGATGGTACAGTGTTCTTCGGTGTCTGGAATGAGTGGACAGTAGTGGGTCTACTGATGGCTTCTAGAGAGGCCAGTGACTGGTTGTGCAGATCCCCAGTTCTGGAACCCTCCTGCCAGCTCCATGGCCTCGGTGAGAGGGTGGCGAGGATTCTGCTGCTCGTTGACATGGGGGCAAGGTCCAGAGGGGTTTGGCTGGGGTGAAGCTCCTCTGCGGAGAACACCAGCCCAACTGGCACAGACAGAATCAGCAGAACACCTGAGAAAGAAAAACAGGCCATGAAAAGAATGTGAACATAATGCTCACCACACATATAGCACCAAGGAAACTTTTACTTCAAGTTTAATTTACTCCATAATGAAGTTCTTACATTCAAGTAACAATCTTAGCTGGGCAGCTTGATTAAAGTCTGATGAGCTTTAATGAATGCTGGTAAGGTTAGAGCATCTGCATGACATCATCAAATGTGAACCAGCTTAGACTCACGGTTCAAAATGGTGTCTTATGGCACTACTGCATGCACAAAAGCCATACAACTACCTTCTAAGACACCTGATGATCAGAGTGAGGTCATTGTTTCATCTGCATGTCATTTTAGTTGCTATAGAAACCAAGATTCAGCTCTTAGAAGGCGAAAGGCGGTGAGAGATGAGAGAACAACATCACAAACAGTATCAAGGAGACAGAGAGATCTGAGTCAGTTCAACACCAGCTACTGAGCAATTGTCATTGTTGTAGGTGTTCAAAATTTGACATTGATTATGTGAAACCTGTTTCATGCTTTATGCTCAGAACCCTTCAAAGCCTCTGTTTTATCCAGTAATACTGATTTAAAAGGTTAATCACCCTGAAGTCACGCTGAAAGAAAAACATGACACCACTGCTGTACATTTACAGTGCATAGCTGTGCGTTTGTTGCTGCTGTAAAGTAATCCACCCCTTCTGCTCACCAAAATTACATACTCACAGATATTTCACCTACAAGATGTACAGCACCAGCAGGGGATAAATTGACAATGCTAACTATCAATAGGAAAATTTAGCATGCAACTAATACTAGTATAGGAAAAAGGCTATACAATGGGTTTAACAATTAAAACAAACTTTAATTCTACAATTATCCTGTTGCATTCATCAACATTAGACAGCAAGTTTTTGAGTAAATGTTAGGTGAATGCTATAAATTTCCTACCAAACAAAAGTTGCCCGTGCTGAGTAAGCAGTGAAGAGAGAGATACAATGTTTCATTCAAGTGCTAATGCTAATTCTATTTTACCATATCAAACACAAGCATGCCCATGCTAGAAACCTACATGGCTATGATGATAATATGACCACGCTGATTTCAAAGTTTGCAACCGCAATCCATAAGCGTCGACAGTATTGCCGTGTCCTGTTTTTTTGGAATCAAAAGAAATTACATCTAACACCCAGCCTTGCCAATCCAACACAGCATTAATAAAACATCACCCTGTAAATAAAACATGAATCGTTGCTTATTTCACAACAAAGTGGCGCGTTTAGATCAGACACAAGCTCTTAAGCTCTCTCCCCTCAGCACACACCCTCAACAGACTCCCAGAGCGTTTAACAAGCCGTGGATCTGAAGGTTCACACAGCCACTGAAATCATCTGAACATGAGCTCCCTGGTCCAATGTAAACACACTGCTGTCCTATTAGCAAAGTCATATTTTATAATTTATCAAGTCAAAACTATTAAAAGAGTCTGTTCCCTCTCGTTTGTACTAGTATTTTGGATGATAGGTCAAAAATTGTGTTACATCAAACATGAGAAATCGCACATGGGAGATCAAAAGCCAAAAAATCATTACAGATAAATAACTAGCATACTAACATGCTAGTCTTTTGCTGCAAATTCTGCCATAAGGAATAGCATGGTAGTATAGAGGGTTTGCACTTACATCACAGTTTGGTCAGTTACCCGGATGGCCGGCCATATTGGCGATACTCGGATGTAAACAACAGTATTGATTGCACAGTTAAAGTACTACTGAATATGTTGTTCTGCTAATTTGTGCTGTCTAAACCACAGGAAGAAAAAAAAAAGTTGCTAAATTATATAGAGAAGGACTTACTAAGCAATATTTTGACAAACTAATGTTAATAGGTGGTAAAGATACTTACGAGCAGTATTAATTAAGATATTAGTCTAATATTTTCATGTACCAGACTGGAAATGAAAAGAAAAGAACAAACATTAATATTGTTAAGATTCCTGCCCAGGAAATCCTGGTTCAGTTTGGCCAACCACAAACGCCTTTTGTTAATCAGACAACTTTTGGCAGTCTGTAGTGTGTAGTCCAAAAGCCCAAAACATAATAACTGTAACAACTGACCATTTTCAGCAGCAATAATCAACTAAATTTGCAAGTTCCGTTTAGTGCAGTGGCATTGTTTATGTTTAGTGCTGCCACTATGGCTGATCAAAGATGTTTTGTAAAAACATTCTATATAGTAGAATATAGCATATATATTAGCATATATAACATATTAGCATACTTCTCTTACTATTGAATAGTATATTAGCATATTTAATATATCATGTATACTGGAATGTGTTACGTACTAGCATGCTACTCTTACTGTTCTACTATATGGAATAGCATAGCATAGCATCCATGTTGAAAAAAACAGCATATGCTGGTTAAGTAGGTTTTGAAGCATGGATGCTGGTTTTAGCTAAGCTGGTCCTTAGCTGGTTTAAACTTGTCCTTAGATGGTCATGTACCATCCTGCTCATACTAGCTTTAAAACCTACCTAACCAGCACATGCTTTTTTTTTTCAACAAGGATATATAGCATAGCATAGCATATGTACTACTATATATAGCATACAACCATGCTAATATTATTATTTCTGCCATATGGAATAGCATGCTAACATCCCTGTTGAGAAAAAAAAAAAATTACCTTTGCTGGTTTATGCTGGTCCTGGACCAGCACATGACCAGCTGAGAACCAGCATAAACCAGCAAAGGACCAGCATAAACCAGCATCACAGCATCAAAACCTACCTAACCAGCATATGCTGTTTTTTTCAACAGGGATATACAGCATACACACTCCCTTATGAAAATTAACCATGGTTTTACTGTAGTAAAAGTGTAGTAACCATGTTTTTTTGGCATATTGATTGGTTTTTTTTTGTTTGTTTGTTTTTTTTTTTGCCGTTTTGATTAGAATTCGTATAACCACAGATTTACTACAAATACCATTGTTAAACTTTGGTTAGTGCAGCAAAACCATGGTTAATTTGTAGTAAAACCATGGTTAATTTTCGTAAGGGCTGACATACTAGAATGCTACTCTTACTACATAGAAATCTAACATTCTAGCATGTATTTCATGGCATTACATAGAATTTCTCTCTATCCAGATTCCATAAGTAATAATTTCAGATCATTTGACAAATATAATTCTAAATACTAATTTCTGCTCCCTAGCTTCAAAGATTTGGTAGCCTACTACTAAGGCAATCTTTTTAAATTCCAGAACTTGAGTATACTGACTCCCATAAATGGCGTAACGTCATCCAATCAGATTGTACCTGACAATTTTAGGCAGTTCTAGCATCTTTTGTTGGCAATTCATTACGAAAATTAACCATGGCTTTACAACAAATAAAACCAAATGGATGTTTTGCAACACTAACATTTGTAGTAAAACTGTTTTTATACAAATGGTAGTCAATTCTCCAAAAAACCATTGTTACTATACTTTTACTATAACAAAACCATGATTAGTTTTCGTATGGGATATACCTTAGACCTTCAGTGAACAGACTGTGGGCTGTCTGTGGGTGTTCTGTCTGAGTCTTATATTAAGACTATTGTTTAATAGAAACCAAAAAGGATGCTCCAGGAACATGTCCAACTTGAGTAAATCACGTTAATCCATGAGTGACGTACACTATGTGTGTGGTTGTACGTGTGTATGAATGGAAGCCAGAAACAAAGAGAAAGAATTTGTCATACTAGTGTTTTTTTTTTTGTTTTTTGGCTTTTAAAAACACTGGCCTTACCAAGGTTACCTCCAATCTATCAATGAATGACTCACTCTCTAGTGACATTTATGCTAGCGCACAAACACACACACACTCCTGTGACTCACAGTGTAATAGTGAGTGGGAGGCAGAGGAGGACAGCACATAATACATCACAGCACTGGGTGAAAACACACACTGGATACTTTCCAAGATGAGCACTGGACCATAAGGGACATGTGGGAGTTACTTCAACTACAGGCACTTGTAATGTCTCAGGGGTTGATTTTTATTAAAACTAACAGATATTAACTATTGCCATTACTCCAGTCTTCAGTGTCACAAGTATAGCAATACCAGTACATCTTGTGGGGACATTTTTAGGTTTCCATGAGCTTATAAATCATGAAGAATGAATGTTTTGAAAATCTAAAAATGCAGAAAATGAAAAGGGGTAGGTTTAGGGGTAGAAAATACAGTTTGTACAGTATAAAAACCATTACGCATGTGGAGAGTCCCCATAAAACATGGAAACCCAACATGTGTGAGTGTGTGTGTATATTAATCAATGTCACATACAGCATCCAAAGTATGTGTGTGTGTACATGTACTGTCTGGATCAGAGAGGTGTAATTAGCCAACACAGCAGCTCTCTGTTGATGGAGTCTAACCAGGTCTAATGCAGACAGAAAGGTCTGACCCCCTCCTTCACATAGAAACAGGAGAGGTGTTTGCAGTGAAAGCAAATTGAAAACCAGCCTGATACAGAGTCCTGCAAAAAAAAGTGCACACTTTAATGAACATTCATTATGTAATGGAGTAAATGGAGGAGAAGTGTGAAGAAATAAGAGTGACAGGACACACACAGGACTGCACAAAAAAGGCTGAGAACATGAATAAAACGAAGAATGTAAAATGGAAAAGGCATATGCAAAAGTTCTTTGTTATTCTGCAGCAGATAAATTAGTTTGACAAGCTAGGGCTTGCACATGGAATGATTAACATTGCTATAATTGCTTTCTCTGTTTCGGTGCTAAAAAATGACTTTCATTACAAAATTACATGCGCTGCCATCTGCTGATTTAAAACAACATTCAGAGATGGATGGGTGGTGGAGTTGTTCTTTGACATAGAAGTGCATCTCAGTTTTTGTTTGGGGTCTTTCATATTTTTGTACTTCCTTAAAAAATGGGTAAACTTTTGTCAACATTCTGTTATTCTGTGTCAAGCTTTGGAGAAAGGGTGGAGGGGTTGCTGGGTATTTAAAGGGGTCATCGGATGCCCATTTTCCACAAGTTGATATGATTATTTAGAGTCTTAATGAAGTCTATAATATACTTTGGTTAAAAATTCTCAATGGTTTTGTAAAACAACACCCTTTTTACCTTCTCAAAATGAGCTCTGCAAAAATCATCTCATTCTAAGCGGTTGTTCCTTTAAATGCAAATGAGCTCTGCTCGCCCCGCCCCTCTCTTCTCTCTGTGGAATGACCAGCTTGTTTACTTCAGCCGCATTTAACCACATTTAGCTGCTAAACTTCCTAACTACCACGTTATAAGGAAAGGCGATCGCAAAGATTCATAAAAAAACGCTTATACTCACTGCTGTAAGTGAAGTTGGATCACCAATGATTCGCGCGAACATAGACGGATATATGTAGATCGGGAGGCGCATTCCATTCACAAACAAATGTGATCCACTGCATCTTTAGCGGCTCAAATGTTGGGAGTAAATGACGACCTCTATGTTCATTATTACATCCAGCAACACAACACCTCAATCGCTCAATCTGAGATATTCTTGTCTAACTTACATCCCTGCTTCGGCATCGAAACAAGGAAAGTTACTGGACTGTGACAGCTGGTCTGAGATAAAACGCTCATGTCAATCAACTATCATGGGAGCGGCCTCTGTCGGTGTGACGGCACAACGATAGGCATCTGAGAACGGCTTGATTTGAAAAAGGTAATATTATTTTTACAGATTAATTAAAACTACTGCATGGATTTTTATCATTATAGGGTAGATTTGTACATACACTGCCAACACACTAATGTTCAAACAACATGAAAAAGTGAAGTTTGCATCCGATGACCCCTTTAAGGTTCTATTATCACCCTTAAATTACTTTCTGATTTATGATGAAGATGAGCTCTATTCATTAGCTCACTGAGAAATTGATGGTGGAAGTGGAATTTATGCAGTAAACATTTTAAATTAAAAGTTTTTGGAATGTTTAAGTAGCCTGTGACTTTCCTTACGTCCTACATAGCTGTAACATTCATAAATCAGATGGAAAGATCCCTTCTGCACACTGTGATCCTTGAACTGTCTGCGAGTCTCTCACATTACAGCTCCAGATACTGAGATCTCAAATGGCCTCGACAGATTGCATGGGTTTACAGCGTATCTTCCCATCCATCATTCAATATTACACACTAACTTCACCTCCGGAGACAACGAGCCAAGATGGCATCTGCAGTATGAGGCTGCGACAGTGTTGAAAGCCACAAGTGAAACAAATTGGAGCAAAAATGCTATGCTAAATTGCTAAATGCTAAAATCTTATAACTGACCTCAATGCACAAAGTTTAAATATGTTGAAATGACACATTGACATTAATCAAGTAATATGAACTACCAGTCAAAAGTGTTTGAACAGTAAGATTTGTAATGTTTTTTTAAAGAAGTCTCTTCTGCTTAGCAAGCCTGCATTTATTTCATCCAAAGTACAGCAAAAACAGTAAAATTCAGAAATGCTTTTACTATTTAAAATAACCATTTTCTATTTGAATATATTTTAAAAATGTAATTTTTAGATATATCTATAGATAGCTAGCTAGATATCCAAAAAGTCCTAATCAATCACCAATCTGTAGAGCACATATCTGTGGATGTCTGTCAAAATAGCAAAGGTAATCATAACACTCTATACTTGCTGGTTTTGGCCATCCCATCTTTTGTAGTGTCTTATACAGACATGTGGCATTCTGTGGTACAGAGAAGAATGGAAATCTGCATGTGTGGCAGAAACTTTAAATGAGCTCTAGTTCACTACTGCACACAAGAACCATTCCAATCTAAGGAGCATCCGAAAATAGGACACAGTTGCAGACATCAGCATTAATGCTTTGCTGGGTGCACACATGCAGCAGAATGGAGACATGTCCACTCTACATGATGAGCACCCAGTGGAAAATTGAACAAGCTTCCCTGTAGTGAGAAGCACATACTAAACACTGGTACACGGTGATAAACTGGGCACTGAGTCAAGCAGAAAATGCAAAAGGAAGATGCAGGGAAAAGAGCTATTCTGGGTGTTTAGCCAAAGCATTGATTAGCACAGTGCTTTGCTGAGATACTCAATAACTGGCAATCCTGGCGGTTTCCCAAAAGAACAGTTGTAAACACTGTTCTTTTGGTAATGAACCTTTATATCCTCCCTCGACCCTTCAGTCTTCCATAAATGGTGTTTAATCTCTGTCACATTAATTGGTCTGGGACACCAGCTAAAATTAGTATTCTGCAGTGGGCTACGCCTTTAGCCTTGAGACAAAAGTCTAACAAGCTATTACGTAAGATGCAGAAGCCTTCTGAGACAAGTTTACAGCTGGCATTAACATCCGTATAGGGGAAGAGTAATGAAATTTTACTTTCTGGATCATAAATACAAAAAAATAAAATAAAATAAATACACTACTAATATATTACTAACACACACACAAATAAAACAAAAAGTTTGGGGTCAATCTGATGTTTTCTTTTCTTTTTTTTTTTTGCAAGGAGGCATTAAGCTGATTAAAAAATATTTTAAAAATACAGTAAAGACATTTATAATGTCTAATATGTTAATATGTTGTTTTTTGAACTTTCAATTTTTCAAAGAATTCCAAAAAAAAACAAAAAAAAAAAACAATTTCCACAAAAATATTAACACGGGTTTCAACATTAAAATGCTTCCTGAGCACCATCAACATATTAAAATGATTTCTGAATGCTCACATGACACTGAAGGCTAGAGTAATGGCTGCTGAAATTTAATTTAACTTCATTTCATTTTAAAATATACTGAAGTACACTACCAGTCAAAGGTTTTTGAACAGTACGATTTTTAATGTTTTTTAAAGAATTCTCAGTCATATTGTGTGTGGGTTTTTTTTTTTTTTTTTTTTTTTTTTTTACGTTTTTTAAAATATTTTTATGTTACATATTTTTAAAATTGCTGTTTTCTTTTTGAATATATTTTAAAATGTAATTTATTCCTGTGATCAACGCTAAATTTTTTGCATCATTACACCAGTCTTTAGTGTCACATGATTCATTAGAAATCATTTTAATATGCTGATATGCTGTTCAAGAAACATTTATTATTATTATTAAAAACAATTAAGCATGTTTTTTCAGGATTCTTTGATGAACAGAAAGATCTAAAGATCCACATTTATCTGTAACAAAAAGCTTTTATAATATTTTACACTATACCATTCAAAAACTTTGAGTCGGTATGTATTTATTTATTTATTTAGTTTTGGTGAAGAAATTATGAAAATTAATACTTTTATTTAGCAGAGAAGCTTTAAATTGATCAAAAGTGATGATAAAGACATTTATAATGTTACACAGGATTTCTATTTCAGATAAATGTTGTTCTTCTGAACTTTTTATTCATCAAAGAAACTTTAATCAAAGGAATTATATAATAATAATAATACATCTTTTTAAGCAACAAATCAGAATATTAGAATGATTCCTGAAGGATCATGTGACTGGAGTAATAATGCTAGAAATTCAGCTTTGAAATCAAAAGAATAATTACGTTTTAAAATATATTCAAATAGAAAACAGTTTTTTTTAAATAGTAAATATATTTCAAAATTTTACAGTTTTTTTTTTTTTTTTACTGTACTTTGGATCAAATAAGTGCAGGCTTGGTAAGCAGAAAAGACTTTCTTCCTTCAAAAACAGTAAAATATCAAAAACTGTTAAAAAATATCAATAATATTTCACAATATTACAATTTTTACTGATTTCTTTTATTAAATAAATGCAGCTTTGGTGACTGTAAAACACTTCAAAACATTAAACATTGAATTATTCATTCATAAATACCATTATGCATATCACTATCAATAAACATGACATTTTACAACCTGAACAAGCTGTGCAATGCTAAATGAACTAATATATTTAAGAGACGTATTGATCTTGACACACACAAGTGTCTGCTAAGGACCTCTCTATGATGTCACTTCCTGTTTTTTTATTTTATTTGCATGTTTTTGCATGATGAGTGGACAAAGGTGTTTTTAAATAAACCTAAACTGGTTCACTGCACTTTTTCCCTAATAAATAATAATAAAAGATGCTTTTAAAATGTTTTTTCATAGAAGAATTGTAGACTTTTAATGAGGTTTCGATTTTATAATATTAGAAACTGTAGCACACTGAAATATTGACAGAACACATTTGAGATGCATGTAAATACCAGATGTACTGTAAATGGCAATCTGTTTTAGCTGACTATTTGCGAAACAGGTTTTACTGGAAAACCATGTTTAAACAGAGACAAAATCTCTGTTAACTACAAAATCTAAACTACAAAATCTCTCTGACTAAAAAAATCTCTGCAGCTAAAAAGCTGCCAAAGACTCCTCTGTTTTGCCCATTTGAGTTGTTGACACGCCAAATAAAAGCTCTCTCTGACAGTCGCACAAAGGATTATTTTAAGCTATAAATGTGAACAAAACCAAAACAATGAATCCAACCAATGAATAAATTCCACTGGTTTCTCTTTGGGAGCCATGGTCTTTAAAGCTAGGGATCGTTTACCCCCAGAGAATTGTGGGCCGCTTTGGGCACTTCCTTTGTTGAGGGAGGGGCAGGGTGGTGCAGATGTGAGCTCACAGATAAGGCGGGAACCATAACACCCTCTGATAATGGCTTCCTGTTTGTGAGATTTAGGTTGCGTTGGTCCTCTGTTATGCCTCTGAACTTTCGGATGTTTATCCAATCAGGAAGGCGGACGAGCGAGATGCACTGGGCACTGAAGGAATCAATTTGTTTACTGAACACATCAAGTCTGTCATTTACAAAGGCACTAACAAATTACTTTGGCTGCACAGGAAGTAAACACTTTAAACAGGAAATTCTCAACACATAAGTAATGTCACTGGGCTACGGCTGCCCGAAATAGTTGTGACAATGAAATAATGGTCGTGCAGTGAAACACTTTCTGCCTTTGGGACTTTTGAAGGCGCATTGCTTTTGAATTCCAATTTAGGATGTTATTTGGCAAAAGCTATTTTATTCAGATGGCCTCACAATGCCATCTGCAATTGAGGGAGAACAGCAATCACGACTTAACTGCATGAGAAAGCCATCAGCTAAATTCAGTTTACTTTAAACAAATGGTGCCATCCCTTCAGATGAGCTGATGAACAGATAGACACGAAAGAAACAAACAAACTGACGGTGAGACAAATAAAATTGCACTTGTTATCAGTACTATTTAGTTTCAACACCAACTATGACTCATGAACTGCACTTGTTACATAACTAGCACACTTTGTGGCCAAAAGAAAGTGGACGCCCCTACTAATTGGCAGGTTTGGGAAGATCCTTTCGATTCTGCGAAGTTGCTTTGGTAGGAAACTGCCAATTTCATGCATGTTAAACTTAAATCACATCATGCTGATTTCGTCTGGCCAGAGGAGAACTGGCCTGCCGACTGAGCTTGGTTTCTCCGAAGGTTTTTTTCTCCATTTCTGTCACAGATGGAGTTTTGGTTCCTTGCCACTGTCGTCTTTGGCTTGCTTAGTTGGGGACACTTAATTTCTGGCAATATTGTCGACTTGATTGCACAGGTATTATTTAAACTGAACTAAGCTGGACAATGGCATCACTGAATCAATGGTGAATTGACTTTAAAGTGAAGACTGACAAATTGAGTGTTTACTATTGTACTCTTGCATTATCGGCAAACTATTTACCAGTGTAAACCCAGATAGCACACGTACATCTGCAAGATGTCTGTTAAAGACCACTTGATCTGGAAAGCATCTGCTCTGTACGAACATCTGACAGATGTCTGTAAGATGTCAATTTTACATCCATTCTAAATCACAAACATCTTAAAGACATCTAACAGACGTCTATTTGACATCTGATAGAAAACGTCCTATAGACGTATTGCAGATGAGCAAACACTCTAAAAAATACATCTTCCAGATGTAAATGCAGATATCAAATAGACGTCTCTGTGATATATGTGTGCTATCAGGGAAGCAGCTTTAACACAATCTGTAATGTAAAAAGTGCTATTTAAATACAAGTGACTTGACTTAAATGAAATGTGTATAAGGGGTTAAAATAGCTGGTAGCTAAAACTGCAAACATAAACCCCACACATGCTGATCTTTGAAGTATCATCACTGTGCCCTCGAGCAAAGCTCTTAACCTCAGGCCACACCAGAGGGACACTGGTATGCTGCAGAGCAGCAATTGCAAACTGCATTTAATTATGATGGTTTGGGATAGTAGCTGAGGTAATCACACAACAAAATTTAGAAGAACGTT
>JAHKKF010537553.1:0-10604 GCA_019740295.1 Labeo calbasu
TTTTATATTGTAAAAACATTTTGCAATATTACTGTTTTTTTCTATATTTTTAATCAAATAAATGCAGCCTTGATGAGCATAAGAGACTTCTTTAAAGAATATTACAAGTCTTACTGACCCCAAACTTTTGAACGGTAGTGTATATATGAGCAATATCGCACGTGTAGACATGAGATATGGCTGTATATCGGCACGGCTGTGATTCAGTCGTAGACATGAGGATGCAGGACTCTTGTACAAATAATAGAACAAATAATAGATTAATGAGACCTGCCTGTTAGATTAATTATTAAAGTAATTAATCAATTAAACTCATGTTTAACCACTGTAAAGACATCAGAGCCAGCGGCAAATTAAGGTGAGGCTGCTCTTGGTGGGTTCTTGAGCTGAATGGCCACTGACGCCCTGGAGCACATATGTCTAAGACTTATGCCAATTTTCAAATAGGGGTTATCTTTATTACAAAAACTGCATATTTGAACTATAAACAAGTACATTCTCACCTGAAAACCCCTTAAAACTACATACCGTGACACAAAAACAGTGTTATTTATATCATTACAGTGGATTTGGGCATCCATGACACTCAAGTACCACAGGCGGAGTGATACAATTACAAGTGGTGAAATGCCTGTAGGAGTCTGTTGGACTATAATATCACACTCTTAGCCAATCTGATTCGAGGACCAGAAAGAGCTGTTGTGTAAAAAACATATAATCACAGTAATGTGTGTGTATACATATATAAATATCTAAATAAATAGAAATAAACAGATAAACAACATTTATTTTTGACACTGTATTTTTTTTTGTGTAACAATTTAAAGTCTTTACTGTCACTTTTGATCAATTTAACATATCCTTGCTGAATAAAAGCATTAATTTCTAATTAAGTAACTAATTAAGCATCTAATTATGTTATTTGTATGTAGTGTATGCAATTGTATGCAGTGGGCACCCCACCCGAGGAGCAATTGGGGGTTTGTTGCCTTGCTCAATGATCTCACTGGACATTTATTCCCCCACCTACAATCCCTGCCAGTACCTTTGGGTTACAAGTCCGACTTCAACCATTGGGCCACAACTGCCCCATTGCAGTTACTGCAATGTACAAAATTACTACCTACAATCCCTGCCAGTGCTAGGGCCCTATGAAATCCGTTTTATTTTTTCCCAAATTCTGTTTTATTTTTTTTCCAAATTCCGTTTTTTCCGTTTTAATTTTACTGGATTTTTTTTTTTCTGTCTTAATTTTTCTCATCTCCTTTTTAATGGTAAATTAAATTGTATTAATCAAAGAGCAAGTCTAATTCATTAAAATCATGAAACTTAAACAATTTCACATAAAGGTTTAACAAAAATGAAATGTTTTATTTTTTCTCACCATGTGTTATTGTTATCAAATTCTGTGTTTTAGCATGTCTAATTATTTGAATGCATTCTTAATTTATTCAATTTTATTCTTACAATAGCTTTATGAAAGGTTTTTTTTACCCTCAGAAATTATGTGTTGTGTATGTAAAATGTTCTGGTTATCAAATGAAGGCATAAAACATTCATTTCATTTATCTTTTAATTGTTGAAAATTAAGTTTTTTTGGCAAACAAAGGGGAATTTACTATTAAAATTAAAACACGGAAGAAATGTTGTGTGATTATACCCTAAAAACAATGTTTGTTTCATTTTAGTAGTACTAGTAGTAATAGTAGTAATATATTTCTGACACAATGTCTTTAAGTTAAACCGGACTTTTATTTTGACGGGTTGCCGTGTCTACCATTACATTTCTGTGTGATATGACGCTAGTTTTCCTAAAATGGAAAGGTCAAATGCTGAAATCAACGCGCTGAAATCACGCGCGCTTTAGTGTGTGTAGTAAACAAAACCGCTGGTCTGCTCCATTCATTAAAACAGAGACACGCAGAACATGCAGGATTCACATTTAAATGGTATTTTTGCGGCGTAATATTTACAGATACTAGTCCATATGTTGATGATTTCCTTCAAACTTTGACAAATTCCGTAACATTCCGCATTATTCAGTAAATTCCATTTTTATGACTGGATTCCGCGATTCCGTTCGCATTTTCTGCATCGCGGAAATCATAGGGTCCTACAGTACCAAGACTCGAACTCGTGACCTTGGGGTCCAACTCTCTAACCATTATGCCAAAACTGCCCTCATTTTAAAAAAGTCCATATTTGGGTCCCACAAATCCTGAATATGTAGCACACTGTTGGTATTAAAGTAGAAGCCTTTTTTTAAAAAAAAATGTTTTCTTATCCATCCTCCAGACTTCAAGATGAAACTGCCCTACGGCAAGAAGCAGAAAACAACCTCAACACCTTCAGACAAGTAAGGAGCTCTCAATTCCTGTCTCATTCGTATATCATGAATAAGTTAGCATACCGCTTTCATAAATCTCACGTTTGATTCCAGGATGTGGATGAAGCGGCGCTGAACCGCGTACAGCTGGAGAGGAAGATTGAGGCTCTGCAGGACGAGATCAATTTCCTGAGGAAGGTCCATGAGGAGGTGTGTTATCTCTCCCACTCTCTCCACACTACCTCCGTCTGTTCACTTCATCCCCGTCTCACTCCCCGATTTCACTCCAACTGGCATATCTGTCTCAGATCGGTTAATTTAATCTGGCTATTTGTAACTACATCTGATTCTGATGTCTTTATTTGACCAAACAGATTCAGTTTCATCTCTTGCAAAATAAGAAGGTGGACAGTGACTCCTAAAGATCAGATTAAATCAGATAACATTATATTCACCTGTAAACCTGTAAACTTCTCTCACTGTTTCATACCTCTTCCTTGCTCGGTCTAGGAGATGAGGGAGCTGCAGGAGCAGCTGATGGCCCAACAGGTTCATGTGGATCTGGATGTCTCTAAACCAGACTTAACTGCTGCCCTGAAGGAGATCAGAGCTCAGTTTGAGGCCATGGCCACCTCCAATATGCAGGAGACTGAGGAGTGGTATCGCTCAAAGGTCACATCAACACACAAACATGCATTCTCTTATAATTCACATCATGATATGATAAAATAAAATGTTTCTTTTTTAATATTTATTTCATTAGTTTGGTGATCTGACTGATGCAGCCAACCGTAACGCAGAGGCTCTGAGACAAGCTAAGCAGGAGGCCAACGAGTATCGCCGGCAGATTCAGGGCCTGACCTGTGACCTGGAGTCTCTTCGTGGATCTGTAAGTGTTTATTAACTTGTCACTAAACTTATTTAGAATTTCAATAACGACAGTTTCACCCCTTGACTGTAGATCGCAGTACTTGACAGCGAAGTATCCCTTTTCAAACTTCTCATTCTCTTTAAGAACGAGTCTCTGGAGCGTCAGCTGCGAGAGATGGAGGAGAGATTCTCCATTGAGACGGCCGGTTACCAGGACACCGTGGCCCGTCTAGAGGATGAGATCCAGATGCTGAAGGAGGAGATGGCTAGACACTTGCAGGAGTACCAGGATCTGCTCAATGTAAAACTGGCTCTGGATATTGAAATTGCCACCTACAGGAAGCTGCTCGAAGGAGAGGAAACCAGGTGAGGAGAGGAGAGAAATGACATCAGCCACACTAATTTGACTAAATGAATTCAAATATGATTTAATGAATATTTTCCACCTCTTCTAGAATCACTGTTCCAGTGCAGAACTTCACCAACCTACAGTTTAGAGGTGAGTAGTTCATCATCCAGTTGATGGTTCGTGCTTGAATGAAATAGTATTATTTAATCATTTGTGTTTGACCATTTTTTGGTCCCCATGAGGAAAGAAACTTATAAATAATTCAGCATAACGTTTTTTTTTTTTTTAATCTAAAAATGCAGAAAGTTTCTTGTGAGGGGTAGGTTTAGGGTGAGGGAACAGAAAATATACAATTTGTGAACCTGGACCACAAAACCAGTCATAAGGGTCAATTTTTAAATTGAGATTACATAATCTGAAATCTTAATAAATAAGCTTTCCATTGCTGTATGGTTTGTTAGGATATGGTCGAGATACAACTATTTAAAAATCTGGAATCTAAGGTTGTAAAAACATCAAAATATTGAGAAAAACTGTCCAAATTAAGTTCTTAGCAATGCATTATTATTAATCAAAAATTAAGATATATTCACGATAGAAAATTTACAAAATATCTTCATGGAACATGATCTTTACTTAATATTCTAATGATTTCTGGCATAAAAAATATACAGTTTTGACCCATACTGTGTATTTTTGGCTATTGCTACAAATATACTATGCTACCTATGACTGGTTTTGTGGTTCAGGGTCACATATGTACTGTATAAAAACCATTACGCCTACAGAATGTCCCCACAAAAAATGGAAACCTGTGTGTGTGTGTTTTGTTAGACACCAGCTTGGACACTAAACTGACTCCTGAGGCACATGTGAAGAGGAGCATAGTTGTGCGAACCGTTGAGACTCGTGATGGAGAGGTAAACACTAGGAGGCGCTCTTTTTCAACCTTTACAAATTAAAAAAAGTTTTTGACACCCACATCACATGAATACACTTCATCATCAGCTGATGGCAACATTTTTTTCCCCCTAGAACAATCTCTCTCACAACAGAATTAAATGATCAGTTCTTTAATTCATTTATTGATTCATTTTTTCTTTGATTCTTTCATTATTTATTACACTGCATTAGAACAGAGGTGCCCAAACTTTTACTATGAAAGCCAAAAATCAAACTTGTATTACATCCAACACTGCATTTTATGTGATATGTATATACATTTTTACAGTTTAGGGTTTCATGCATTAAAGGAGAAGTTCACTTCCAGAACAAACATTTACAGATAATGTACTCAGCCCGTTGTCATCCAAGATGTTCATGTCTTTCTTTCTTCAGTCGTAAAGAAATTATGTTTTTTCAGGAAAACATTTCAGGATTTTTCTCTATATAGTGGACTTCAATGGTGAATTTGAACGTCCAAAATGTAATTTCAATGCAGCTTCAAAGGGTTGTAAACGATCCCAGCTGAGGAAGAAGGGTCTTATGTAGCGAAACCATTGGTTATTTTCTAAAAAATAAAAATGTATGTACTTTTTAACCTCCATTGCTCGTCTTGTCTAGCTCTGCGTGAACTCTGTGCATTCCGGTACAATACAGTTAGGGTATGTCAAAAAACTCCCATCTTATTTTTTTATCCAACTTCAAAATCGCCTTACCCCAGTGTTTACAAAGTGAACATGCAAAGAAGGTCAAACGGTCTTTACAAAAAAGGTAAAACAGCGATGTAGAACAATTTTGAAGGTGGAGGAGAAAATGAAATGGGAGTTTTTTGACATACCCTAACTGTCTTGAAAGGGACTGCACAGAGTATGCATGCGCATCTCAGAGCTAGACAAGACGAGCATTTGAGGTTTAAAAGTATAAATTTTATTATTTTTTTTAGAAAATAACCAATCATTTCACTAGATAAGACCCTTCTTTCTCAGCTGGGATCATTTAGAGCCTATTGAAGCTCCAGTGAAACTGCACTTTGGAAGTTCAAACTCACGAGCAGCATTAAAATCCACTATATGGAGATAATTCCTAAAATGTTTTTTGAATTTCTTTACGACTGAAGAAAGAAAGACATGAACATCTTGGATGACATTGGGGTGAGTAAATTATCAGGAAATTTTAACTCTGGAAGTGAACTAATCCTTTAATTACCATTAACTAACAATGAGCAGTACATTTGTATTTATAAATATTTTATTATTATTATTACTTAAAAATGTATTAATCAGTATCTGAAGAGTTCAGATGCAAATGCCTCTAAGTACGATCTGAAATTTTCTTCTAAAATGAGCATTTTTCTCAGGCTCCTATGCTCATGTTCAGTTATTTCATTTTAATTTCAATGAAAAGAACCTGAAAATACTGAACTTTATACATAGGAGACTGATAAAAATGCTCATTTTAGAAGAAAATTTCAGATGGCACCTAGAGGCTTTTGCATCTAAACTCTTCATTTATTCTTTGTTAACGTTAGTTCATAAAAATGCAAGTTCACGTTAGTTCAAGTCCATTAAGTAATATTAACAGAAACAACATTTGATTTTAATAACGTATTTTTAAATCCCCGAAATTAACATGAACTAAAGTTAATAAATGACTATATTAATGACTAATGCTTGATGTTAAAAAAAGGAACCTTTTTGTGAAGTGTGGCAGTTAAAAATGAAAATTCTGTCATCAATTACTCACCCTCATGTCGTTCCAAACCTGTAAGATCTTCATTCATATTCAAAATTCATTCAAAAATTCAGATATTTTGATTATGGCCAGCATTAACCTATGGGCCCTGGTTTGAGCATCTCTGCATTACAGAATTACGCACTTCTCTTTTTTATGTGCGCTATGTTCTCTCTTATTCATCTAAAAGTAACCTGTGCAATCTCTCTTTCAAAGATAATTAAGGAGTCCACTACGGAGAGGAAGGATCTGCCGTAATCCCTCTCAAACACTGGACTGGATGCACCTGAAGAGTTCATCACTAACGCTTCTGGATGCTGTGATCAAATATGTGATTTCTTGCCAACTTCCCCTGCTTATTCTCTTCTAGTGTATGTAGTTCCTGGTAACTATATATAGTCGTATTAGCCTCTGTAAGCAATAAGCAACTACATTTTGATCTCTTTCTCTCCCTGGGATTCTCTCTTTATCTGTCTTTTTTTTGTGGCAAAGAGTCTTTGCATGATATTAGACTAGTTTATCACCGATTGTGCCATAAAAAGTCATGGTTGGACAGATGAAAGTAGAAAGTAGAACAAGATGTAGCTAGTGGTCAGAGCGGGTGCACGGGGAATAGTCTTTTTTTTTTTTTTGTCAAGCAACTGTAGAGGATACATCCTGAAATGTATTGTAGTCTTTAGATACTAGATGAAGGAGAACAGGATTGGAACTGGTAGTTTTTGACGGTCAGTGTTAAGGTAAGGCAGAAGGAAATTATAACAGCAAGACCTCTGAGAGAGTTTTAAAGGGATGATGGATTTTGTCAGCGGTGCTACTGTATATGAACATTTCACCCCACATTTTCCCACTTTCACTGTGTATGCACAATGTTTTTGCACAGTGGCTAACGAAAGCATCTTTTTGGACCCAGGTTAAAATGCTTTAAAATGTTAACTGACCTGTAGAAAACATATTAATGGCAAATTTTAATCAACAAAAAAACATTATCTTACTGAACCCATGTAAACATCTTACATATCGTCTTAAGGTCACGTTTACCAATGATCGGCAACATTGTTTGCGAAATCCGATTTCATTTGGAATCCATGTAATCAGGAGTTTCCCATGCAGATTGTGCAAAGTTCAAATTTGTAACCTGTATTCACTGTGCTGCTTGATTTGAAAGTGACTTCTGTGTGACGTTCATACTTCATACACAAAATTTAGCTGCAATTTTGGTACTGTGACCACACTTTTACTAAAAAAAATAATCAAAAATCAAACTGCCAGGTAACACTGAACTAACTTTCACACTACTGTTGCATAGTGAAATAGACATCGCTTTTTTGTGACGTCTAATATTGATACTAATAAAAAAATATATTCTTATTTGGTAGCGTGTGTTCTGTTTATAAGCTTTTCCACCTTATTTTGCAATGTGGAAGTAAGCTGTTTTCTCTGAATGTGCGAAACGTCCGAACAGTAAAGTGCAGTAAACAGTACTACCAGTGTATTCACAATTACAATAATAAATTGAAATTATATAATAAGAAATACCGGTTTGCAATATGAGGTAGCATAAATACCAAGTTGTGTCATGGAACTCTAGATGACGCAGGCTGATGGGTCATTAACGCAAACTGATATTCACAGTGTTAAATTACTTGGCACAAGTTGACTGGTTCATGTTGCATTTAGAGTTCCTTTGAAACCCTCCACCTCCCCAGCTCCACCTGTATAAATCTGCTACGGGTTATTATATATGCACTTTAATACTCTCAGCACCATATCAACATATGTTTTGGCAGTATCAAGTTCCTGTACTTGCTTTGTGGCAATAACAGCAATAACCAACACCAGCAGAAATTCAGCAGTGTAGCAAATCTGTTCCGCCAAGACCAAATACATTTATGGTGTGTTCACACTAAACGCGAAGAGAATATGCGCACTACGTCACTCGCTCTAGATGACTCGCGGGATGTTTTCTGCATCACTCGCACGAACAGCAACAAGGCGTGATCAACCATGATGGAGATAACTATGATCGCTGCTTTGTACCTTTGTCCCAAATACACTGGAAAGCCAAACGCTGACGTGTCTGGGTTCACAGCACCATCCAGAGGCAGACGAGTAGCCTGTTAATCCCGCATTAATGTGTGTGTTACATTTTTCTGCTGTATATACACTGACATTATTATTATTATTTTTATAGATAGCAGCATCTCTGTGGCCATGCTAATAAAATACAACTACCACTACAACTTTAATTGTTTTCTATGCTCCAGATACCTATATTAAAATTTCGGGCTACAATAATGCTCTCCCTGATCTGATGAAAAAAAGAAACAGCATAAGGACCATCTTAAACCAGTATCAAAACATACCTAACCAGCATATGTTGGTTTGTTCACCAGGGCTCTTCTATTTCCTGATTTAACCGGACTCCTCAATAAGCTCTTTGCTAATTGGCTTGCGCGAGAACGCGTCATGCGAATTTTCCACTCCAGTTGAAATTTTTGAATTTGCTCGGAAGACGCGTTTGATGCGAATATCGAGCGTTCGCGGCAAACGCGCCGCGCATTTCGCGTCATTCGCGTCGTCCAGCGCGAAATCACCTCTATTCGCGTCTTTGCTTTGACTTTGTATGTAATCTACTTGCGCGATTAATTAAATTCGCTTTTGGTGTGAACACACCGTACTGTCATGTCCATTACCATGCTAAAATCTTCTGAGATTTGTCATGATAGACCTGACTGTTTTTGTAAGGCTAAAATAAGTGAAAAGCAGACGACACCGATCAAATGACCACATCTTCTCTTACGTTAAAAATAAGGTGACTAAAAGAGGACTTCTCAACACAACAGCATCAGCATCAGCATCAGCATTGCAGCTGGTGCATTCTGACTGACTAATAATGCCTTAAAACTGAACAAAATAGGAAGTGACAGTGATCTTCTGTCACTTGTGAACATGTCAAGGGCGTGGAAGGTTTGAGTGACAGGCATGTGTGACAGTGTTACTGATAGAGTGCGGATCCCACCCTTGGTTAGAGGGGATTACACGCACTGTCTTTGTCAGGGTATGTTGACAGGACAGTGAAGTTACTGTAGAACTAGGTTTGCTCCTGTATGAGGTTTCTATGCCCTGGATATCAAGCTAATGAATTCCTCCTAGGTAGAGCAGCATAATAAAGTTCAAAGACAAAGAACACTCTCACCCTGAAATCTTTTCACAGGTTTACAAAAGTGAAATCTCTCACTCTCAAGTACATAACGACATCTTCAGGACCCGTGTAAAGTCACAGACTCATTCTAGGTCTAAAAATAGCAGTATGATATCAGCAATTTTTAATATTTAGTGGCAGAAGTGAGGGTTTATTTTTATAAATTGAAAACTCATTTCATTACCTGTAATATCAATAAATACTTAGGGGTCAAATGATTCTTAAAGGGGGGCTATTATGCTTTTTCACTTTTTGAACTTCAGTCAGTGTGTGGTATGTCTTTGGGCATAAAAAAGATCTACAAAGTTACAAATCTCAAAGTCCACTCCAAAAGGAGATTTCAGTTTTCATTTAAAAAAAAAATCCCTTTCCAAGAACTACAACGAACAGCTCCTTTGGACTACAACATTTGTTTTCCCCATGCAATGATGTCACAACGCGGTCCATTAGAATATCATTAAATTGCTTTTAGCCTTATGCTGGAGCTGGTTTCGGGCAATGAAACTAAGTATGTAAATAATTAAATACATTACCATGATAATGTCATGTATTGGCGATTTCACAGGCTGATGATAGGACCCAACACTACTGTAGCGTATTATTTACTCACCCTCCATGCATCCTTTCAGACGAATGCAATCGGAGTTATATTAAAATTTATCCTGGCACTCCAATCTTTAAAACGGCATAGATGTTTGTTTATCCTCATCAGTCCAAAACAAGTTCAATAATATGCATCCATCCAATAAAAACTCTGGGGGGTTAATAAAGGCCTCCTGTAGCGAATGATGCGTTTTTGTTAGAAAAATATCCATATTTAAAATGTAAGAATCACTTTAATCTAGCTTGCGCTAACAGTTGTACACGGAACTTGCTTCTTTGATAAGGGGCGTAGCAGTACTGAAACACTGTCTACGCTGTTTGCCAATCACAACGCAGTGGGACAGCTAACCAATCACAACACTTTTCGTTTTTTGGAAGGCGGGCCTTTATTAAACCCAGAACTAATCAAGCCTTATGTGCCAGGCTGGGAGAAGTGTATTGTAATAATGTAAATTATGTTCGAAATAATGCGTTTTTCAAACCACCAAGCATGAAAGCATGTTCTAGTACACCCAAAACAAAATCAAGACTTTGTACAAGAGCATAATAGGACCCCTTTAATGGTGTTTAAATGAAAGCAA
>JAHKKF010537554.1:0-47911 GCA_019740295.1 Labeo calbasu
ACAAGATATTTTATCCAAAAAAAATTAGGCAGGTACCAACACTACCTGAGAAGGTGCCTTTAAAATCTGGAACCTTTTAATGCCTCCATGAGAAAAATACAGATTCTCAGAATGGTATTTAGATGATAAACTTTTACCTATTTACCTAAAAGTGCTAAAATGAACACACACTTAGTTTTTAAGCACTCCTATCATTCAGTATTTGCATAAGAACATTGGAATATCAATAATGGGCCTGATGTGCATGGTATATTTGAGCTGTCCAAGGTACTGAACAATATTCTGCTACACACCGACTGATGTCTGGTGCTTATATAAGGGGTTGGCATAGACACAAATGCCTGTGATACATCATCTGGAAGTTACTGAAATGATAATCATAACACATAAACAGTAACTTACAAGTTTCTTCACAAGGACATTTTAAGTAACCCATTATCACTCTATGATCGTGTATTTAGATGTGCTTTAACTCAGTGCTCTACTTTCACCCTTGCCTTCATATTGTAGTGAAGTTAAAATGCTATGATAGTCAGCATTTCGTTGTGAGGAACACACACAGCAGTGTTACACTGTAACCTTGTTTGTTTGGGTCTGAGGGTGCACAGTGCTATAATTTAACCAGACACTGTAAGTCAGCATATAATGATCATTTGAACTCTTGTTATGATGAAACCTAGTGTGTAACAGCATATTATGATGGTAATAATTAATCCCGCCAAGGGTTCTATGAAAAACAATCTCAGAAAAATACATGGAAATAGAAAAAATGCAACAGAAGCACAAATATTTGAAGCCTCAAGGGTTTAATTTACTTATATTCTACTTCAGTGTTTCTCAACAAGGAGTTAAGAAAACATGACTTGACATAATGCCAAAGGGTCTGTATAAAATATCTAAGTAGCATATGCCATAAATATTTGGATATTTTTTTAAATGTTCCCATAAAGAGCAAGCCAGTATATCTGATGATGTGGCTGAATGTTGGACAAATCAATTTAAATAGTAAATTATACTTGATTGCATTTGGTTGTCACAAAAACATTAATGATGTATTAATGGGCTGATATTGCTCTGCTGGTCCTTGTGGATCTTTCCAAATGTGGTGAGGGATTTGAGAGTTTGAGATTCACTGTTATACACTATTTTAATATATAGCAGCTGCAGTTAGGAAACCAGATATACACAATGCTGCTTTGTTTCGTGTGCTGATCACAACACAAGCGCTTTCCATATAGTGCTTACGAAAGACAATAATGCAAGCCATTCTTAGGTAATAGTTAGCTGGTTACTTATCTCTCATCATAAATGACAGGTCCTCTGTTAGGCCACCTAGAAAGATAAATGCATAATCTGCACAGAGAAATGTGACCCTGGACCACAAAACCAGTCTTAGGCAGCAGGGGTATATTTGTAGCAATAGCCAAAAATACAATACATTGTATGGGTCAAAATTGTCGATTTTTCTTTTATGGCAAAAATTATTAGGATATTAAGCAAAGATCATGTTCCATGAAGATATTTTGTGAATTTCCTACCATAAAAATATCAAAACTTAATTTTTGATTAGTAATACACATTGCTAAGAACTTAATTTGGACAACTTTAAAGGTGATTTTCCCAATATTTTTATTTATTAATTTTTTTTAAATAATGGTCTCTACTGGTAATTGGTCATCTTCTATTGGTGGCTTGTTAAAACCAATAAATCCCAATGGAATATGTCCCAAAACACACTACAGAAAACCATTCATGATTTTAATTTTTAAAAATTGATGGTTTGTAGTGCTTGTAATGGTATTTGTAGTGGAAACCATTAGAATTTTCTGTGATAGCTTTATTGTTTTCTTTTCAGCAGGAAACTAAGGCAGTATAAAACACACACACACAGGTTTGTTTTTGTGAATTGTGGGGACATTTCATGGGCGTTATGGTTTTTATATTGTACAAACCATATTTAACCATCGCCCTACACCAACCCTACACCTAAACTTATAAACCTTTTGAAAAATGGGGACATATGGCAATGTCCTCATAAGTCACTCTTTCCTTGTAATACCTATGTCATTATACAAATTTGTGTCCTGATATGTCACAAAAACGCACGCACACACACACAACAAAGTTTCTTTTCTTTTCAGTATCTTTTATTGTTTTGCAACAGTTCGCAACTTGTTTTAAATGCGGAAATAGTTTTGTGGCTTACAGATATGTATTCATGAATTACGAAAACAAGGTTTGGATTATACCCGCTTCAAGTTTCCTGCCACTTTACGCGCGTCAACAGTGTTCCTGTGAGAACAGACAGGATGCGCGAGTGACGTCACCGCAGGCAATATAAAAAATAACAAAAACGTAACGAGTTTAAACTAATTTCTTTGAAAGGTGTTACTAGATGTTGACTTTTCACTCTATGTTTACAAGGTGCCATTAAAGTCAGGCTGATAATTTAATCTTTATGAGCTAGCTCGTGCTGGAGACAGAACTGGAATAAACCTGTTTTACCCGGTAGGCTCCCATCATGCTTCACGTGCACGAGAATTGCCTCCCCACAGCTCTCGCCGGCGCGCGCGTGCTTGTGTCTTTGGAGTCAGTACAGACACGCTCTTCTTCTGATCCTCACAAAACATCTTGATTTTTCACATTGTTATTCATAAAATGAGAGAGACATAATCTCCAGGTTTTGTTAGGGTATGTTTTCTTTGCAAATAGACAGGTGGTATTTGAGCGCATCCAGCCGGTTTACCACCGGGAAGTGCAGTGCGCGTTCTCGATTCTCAGTAGCACAGCAGACAGCTTTCGCGCCCGCGCCTGAATACCGGCTTCAGCCGGTATAAAATCTGCCAAGCTTTAGTCAGAGGAAACAGAGACAGAGAGTTGGCAGATAATACTTGATCTAGTTATTTAACCAGTATTTATAAATTGTTAAAGTAGTCAAACATAAACTAGAAAGAGATATACTTGAACAGGCTCCTTTTCTCTTAGTTGTCAAGACTTTCCTCAGAAGTGACTGCGGATGCTCAGGTCAGGAACGATGTTCTCCAGTTAACACTTCAAAAAAGAAGCCAGCCAGCTCTGTTGGTTTTTGTTTTCTTTCAATATCTCGACTTTCCCACAGTTTCGTCAACGTTTCGGTAAGTTCAAACGATTTATACTCAAACTGTATTGCCTTTGTGGCGCCCGTGACTGCCACGTTTGTCTAACGTTGGTGAACATTTAGACATTAAGATGATTTTTCATTTTTTTTAAATGTTTTGTTTAATACGGTAAAACATTTTCTCACGGGGTATTTGAGTTTTACTAGTATTCTGCTTCTACATACAGTAATATGAGGCGCTTGAGTAATTCAGCACGTTGTCATGCAGCGCGGTTCAGATGTTGGACGTCAGTCCTGCTGCACTGCGTCTAAGGACAGATGCCCTAATAAACTTACTTATTGCGTCATTTTATATATCGCTTATGATATGATATGATAATCATATAGGTCATTTTTTGACTTATAACAGTGCCTGTAATTGTGTCTTAATAGATAAAACAGTGCATGTCTGAGAAGATTATTAGTGTGTATCATTATGTATATAATAATAAATATATATATATATATATATATATATACACACACACACACACACTACCAGTCAAAAGTTTTTGAACAGTAAGATTTTTAATATTTATTAAAGAAGTGTCTCCTGCTCACCAAGCCTTCATTTAAATCCAAAGTACAGAAAAAACAGTAAAATTTTGAAATATTTTTACTATATAAAATAGCTGTTTTCTGCTTGAATGTATTTTAAAATGTAATTTATTCCTGTGATTTCAAAGCTGAGCATCATTACTCAAGTCACATGATCCTTCAAAATCATTTTATATTCTGATTTGCTGCTCGAAAAACATTTATTGTTATTATTATTATTATTATTATTATTATTATTATTATTATTATTATTATGTTGAAAACAGCTTAGATTTTTTATTAGGTTTCTTATAAAATTAGAAAGTTAAGAAATTTTTAGAATTTTTTTGTAATATTATAAATGCCTTATCATTACTTTTGATCAATTCAAACTTGCTTATTAATTTGTATAATTTCTTTAATAAATAAATTAATTAATTAGTTTTACTGACTCCAGTCTTTTGAATGGTGTAGTGTATAATGTTACAAATGCTTTATACTTCAGATAATACTGATGTTTGGATATTTCTATTCATCAAGGAATCCTAAAAAAATTACTCAATTAATGTTGATAATAACAATAATAAAAAATGTTTCTTGAACAGCAAATCAGCATATTAAAAATCTTACTGTTCAAAAACTTTTGACTGGTAGTATAAGAAAGTGTTGCTTGGCTCTGGCACTCCCATATTTATCTAACAAATGTTTTATGCAAAATGATTTGTAACACCTCGATAGGTAAAATAATCCAGCAGACAGAGCCAATTAAAGACACGAGCGGCTTGCAAACACAGCCCGCTGCTGAGTTGACAAGGGAACACCATCAAAGCCAGTGTGGAAATTACATCATACCTAAAACTCTCTGTACTGTAACTTTGCTTACATTTACAGAAACGTCAGTATACATCATGACAGGACTAATATCTGCCCTGAAGGGCTGCACGAGCCCCAATGTGTACGATGAGGTGCCAGATGGAGGCTGGGGCTGGCTGGTGGCTGCCGCCTTCTTCTTCGTGGAGGTTTTCACTTATGGCATCATCAAAATTTTTGGCATCTTCCTGCAGGACCTCATGACAGACTTTAATGAAACCAACAGCAGAGTGTCTTGGGTCGTCTCCATCTGTGTCTTTGTCATGGCCTTCACAGGTACAGTCTAGACATTTAAAGATATGCGATAATACTAGGTGTACCTCACAGTGTTTACACAATACAAATGGTGTTTACACAAGACAAAAAACAGCTCTGTGTTTGATATTGCAGAAAGATTTATAAATGTTGACTGGTGAATGCTTTTGCAGGTTTCTCCAGTTTTGCAAACCTAAAATATTTTTTAATTACTATGTTTACCCTTTCATAGAGACATCTGTACAAACCATTGTATGCTATTTTTAAGTTTGGTCCATCATTATCAATGCGTGTTTTATTCTACTGCGACCACAACTTCAAAGCTGCACCAAACACACGACTCAATTTAATTTCAAGGAAGTTGAGGGAAAAATAGGTCATTATAAAAAGGCCGGGCATATCCCAAAAGGCGGGGCGGATACAAAGTATAAAATTAAGAAACAAGCTGTGTCATCAGATCTGTCATTTCCCTGTAATTCTCTCAAGCAATAAGAGGATAGTTGACCTTAAAGTGAAATTTTTGCCATCATTTGTTGTTCCAAAAGAGGATATTTTGAGAAATGTCTTTTTTTTGGTCCATTCAGTTGAAGTCAATTGGCGCCAAAACTTACCAACATTCTTCAAAATATCTTCTTTTTAATGTTTCACAGAAGAAAGAAAGATTATACAGTTGAAGTCAAAAGTTTACATACACCTTGCAGAATCCACAAAATGTTGATTATTTTACCAAAATAAGAGGGATCATACAACATGTGTGTTATTTTTTATTTAGCACCGACCTGAATAAGGTATTTCAAATAAAATATATTTACATGTAGTCCACAAGAGAAAATAATTTAAATTTATAAAAATTACCCCGTTCAAAAGTTTACATACACCTGATTCTTAATACTGTGTTGTTACCCGAATGATCAACAGCTGTGTTTTTTTTTTTGTCACATATTTTCAGTCTGTTCAAAAGTTTACACCCCTATGTTTCCTTCTGGAGCATCAGTGAGCATTTGAACCTTTTGTAATAGTTGCATATGAGTCCCTCAGTTGTCCTCAGTGTGAAAGGATGGGTCTCAAAATCATACAGTCATTGTTAGAAAGGGTTCAAATACACAGAAAATGCTGAAAAATCAAATAATTTGTGGGACCTGAAAGATTTTTCTGAAGAACAGCAGGCAGTTTAACTCTTCAGGACAAACAAGGGACTCATGAACAACTATCACTAAACAAAAAAACCACAGCTGTGGATCATTCAGTTAACAACACAGTATTAAGAATCAAGCGTATGTAAATGTTTGAACGTATGTAAACTTTTATTTCCTCTTGTGGACTATATGTAAACATCTTTTGTGTGAAACATCGTATTCAGGTCAGTACTAAAAAAAAAATAAGAAGCATTTTGTATGATCCCTCTTGTTTTGGTAAAATAATTAACATCTTGCAGATTCTGCAAGGTGTATGTAAACTTTTGACTTCAACTGTAAACAAAATATAATTTTCATTTTTGGGTCGACTGTCCCTTTAAATTCTGCACAAAAATATATTGAGTTCCTTCAGTGTGAGTCAGTTCAATCTGACTCTGTCTTCCAAGCTCATCTTTTCATATTGACATTTGTGCTGAGAGCAAGTAATGCTCTATTTAGTGGATGTCCTAAATTGTGCTGTGTAAGGACTACCGGACTGACTGGTGATTTACTAACTTTGCCCAGTGACAAAGCAGCCCCACTGTTGCATGACTCAATGGATGGATTCACATTTTTCCAGATGAGAGGGCTTCAAAGGATTATTCTTGTTTAAACGGAGGCTGTTACTCAGATGGCTCAGGGAGAAAGTGATTACGCCAAGCAAAACTTGCTAGTGATACTTCATGCCTTTGCTGCAAAGACGAAACCACCATCGATGGGTAGTTTAGGACAGTTTTGACAAAGAAGTGCTTAGATTTATTGTGTTAGTAATTGAATTTGATCTGTAAGACTGCAAATATATCACAGCTGTTCCGTGTTTGTGTGGTATCGTAAGTGTTCACTTATCTGTCCCACAGCTCCTCTTTCCACGATGATGAGTAACCGTTTTGGCTATCAGCCTGTCGTCATGCTCGGTGGACTCCTGATCAGCCTGGGTACAATCACAACAGCACTTACCAACTCCATCATTGAGATGTACATTACCATGGGAATTGTTGCAGGTAAATCCAGCTTGAGTGTAAGTTTATATATATGATACATGTTTTGTCCTGTACTCTCCCATAGCAAAATATGTACAAAATGTCAGTACTTTAATTAAAGGGATAGTTCACCCAAAAATGAAAATTCTATAAATTACTCACCCTCATGTCGTTACAAACCTGTAAGACTTTCTTTTATATTTGGAACACAAATTAAGATATTTTTGATGAAATTCAAGAGCTTTCTGACCCTGCATAGACAGCAAGGGTCCTACCAAGTTCAAGGCCCAGAAAGGTACCAAGAACATTGACAAAATAATCCCATCAATGGTTCACCTGTAATTTTATGAAGCTACAAGAATACTTCTTGTGCACAAAGATAATAAAAATAACAAATTTATTCAACAATTGTCCCCCTCCGTTTCATTCTAGCGCCATTTTGGAGAGTACCACGACACATGCGCTTGCTTTCAGAGGAAATAAAGTTGTTGTTTTAGTTTTTTTGTGCAACAATAAGTATTCTCATTGCTTTAAAAAATTACAGTTGAAGCACTGATGTCACATGGACTATTTTGTTAATGTTTTTCTTATTACCTTTCTGTACCTTGCTGTCCGAGAAAGCTCTCGGATTTCATCAAAAATATCTTAATTTGTGTTCTGAAGATGAACGAAGGTCATACGGGTTTGGAACGACATGAGGGGAAAGAATTAATGACGGATTTTCATTTGTGGATGAACTGTCCCTTTAATATTGCAGTGCTCTTTTGCAGTTTGTAAATGAAAACAATTTTCCTCAGGGTGGCGTGGCATTATATTTGAAAACTGATGTTTTTTAATTTTTATTTTAAAGAAGAGTGAGATTTTTCATACATAGCATTTGCAAAGTTACATTTTCTTTTTGTTTAAAACGGAGAGTTAGCTTGTAGAATCTGGTTAAAGTTCTTTTGACACAAAATTATTAAGCAGCACAACTGTTTTCAAAATATTTCTTGAGCAAATCAACATATTAGAATAATTTCTGAAGGATCATGCGATTCTAAGACTGCTGAAAATTCAGCTTTGCCATCACAGGAATGAATTGCATTTTAAAATATATTATAATATATATAGAAAACACCTACTTTAAATTGTAATAATATTTCATCATTTTTTATCAAATAAATGCAGCCTTGCTGAACCTTCTTTCAAAATGATTCATAAATCTAACCAGGCTCAAACATATGAGTAGCAGATATGAGTCATTTCCCCATGTTTATTTTCTGTTTCATTACTGTATGATTAATTATTTTTTTAAAGACAGTGAGGGAATTCAAGCAGTGCTATGACTGGTATATGACTTGTCAGCACCAATAAACCTGATTCTCGACAGCTTAAATAACACACACCCTTACGTAACAGGATGAGTGTTTTTGGGTGGAGTGTTTTCACGTGTTGACATACAGTTGTGGGATTCAAAAGTGTTATCCAAATTTGAACTTGGCTTATTTTAAATTTCCTTTATTTAAAAAAGCATATATGCAGTACGTCATTAAAGTATATGTCATAACGCACAATTTAAATACCCTAATATATAAATATCTTGGAAGATTACATTTTATTTAGTAATTTATTCACATTTAAGCCATTCAGTCCACATTTGGAGAATCCCTTTTTCATTTTTTGCTATAAAAAGCTCTCAATTGCTCAAATTCGAATTGACATTCTGTTTCGACATAATCATTTTGTTTTTCAGATTTCTCAAAAGATGCACTGCTAGCTTTCCCCAAATATCAAAACTCTCCCTCCCCTCCATCATTAGTTGATCCTAACCTCGCCGATCTTTGTTTCTCCTTGTCTCTTTTTTGTCTCTTTTAAATACAGTTTTCTTTCAGCCCTTTGTCCAGTTTGTCCTACGGAAGAAAGCAGCCTGGTTCTTGGCGTGCTTTGAGCCCGGCCCCTCAGGCTGACCTGAGCCCCTTGTGTTGAAGGGACCAGTGGCTGTCATCTCCCTCTTTGCTATTTATTTACAGGCCTGGGCTACTGCCTCACCTTCCTGCCTACAGTCACCATCCTGTCGCAGTACTTCAGCAAGCGCCGTTCCCTCGTCACATCCATAGCCTCCACAGGAGAATGCTTCTCCCTGGTAGCACTTGCGCCAGGTATGATCGCCAGAACTGTGCAACAGTCAAATCCATGTGTCAGATCCAATAATTTGACATTCCAATAGCAGACGACACTATTATCAATATTACTGGAAATAAGTAAATGACTACAGCTCAGTAAATTGCCATATTAGCATCCGAATAGGCCATTTAACCACATAATCTTCATCCACACACAGAACAGTATAATTAAAGCGCTAATGAAATCTCACCGCAGATACACATGACGTGCATGTAAACAGGCGCTGGTTATGCGCTCTCAATAAAACATAATCATCACAACCGCGATCGCCAGCAAGTTTACAACTTAATCTCAATATTAAGCATAATTAAACAAGAACACCTCACTGTTACAGGATGCACGCACACTTATTACACCTGGATTTGGATCGGCTCACGACAAGTCTTAAAGTGGCTACGCACGCAAGCCGTTTGTACAAGAATAAAAATTCCCTGATAATTTACTCACCCCCCTATCATTCAAGATGTTCATGTCTTTCTTTCTTCAGTTGTAAAGAAATTAAGTTTTTGAGGAAAACGTTCCAGGATTTTTCTCCATATAGTGGACTGCAATGGGGATCAACAGGTTTAACGCCCAAATTGCAGTTTTAATGCAGCTTCAAAGGATCCCAGCAGAGGAATAAGGGTCTTATCTAGCGAAACCGTCGGCCATTTTCTAAAAAGAGAAAAAAATTGTAGTACTTCTTAACCACAATGCTTGTCTTGCACTAGCTGAAATGCATGCATTATGTTGTCACATTGAAAAAGTCATGTGTGACGGTAAAACAATGTTGGACGATTTTTATGTTTTTGAGTTTTTGCCCTACCCTACCTTTTTGAACCAAAATACCCAGATAAAGAACTAGCCACGTGTTAGGAAGAACTAACTAACTAAGATGAGCGTTTGTGGTTTAAAAGTGTATAAATGATAATTTTTTACTAGATAAGACCCTTATTTCTCGGCTGGGATCGTGTAGGGCCCTTTGAAGCTGCATTGAAACTGCAATTTGCACCTTCAACCCGTTGATCCCCATTGAAGTCCACTATATGGAGAAAAATCCCGGAATGTTTTCCTCAAAACCCTTCATTTCTTTTCGACTAAAGAAAGAAATGAATAACATGGGGGTGAGTACATTACCAGGAAATTTTAATTCACGAGTGAACTAATCCTTCAAAGACTGTCATACAGGAACAACATGAGGCTGAACAAATGATAATAAATGATTAATTTTTAGGTGAACTGACCCTTTAAACACACAGGCAGACTTGTTTTGAATTTTACATATTATCTATGCATGTACATAACATGATAAAAGTCTCTTTGGAAGTCAAATATATTTGCATAGTCTTGAAAGACTGTTATTTCTCACAGGAAACCTAATGTTTTCCAGACATGCTGAAAAACTGTTTTTTCTGTAATTCATTTCATGTGAATTCACCTTGCAGCTATGAATGCGCTGAAGGAGCAGATCGGCTGGCGTAACTGCTTGATCGTGATTGGGGTTATGCAGGCATCTATTATTGTCTGCGGGGCTTTGCTAAAGCCAATAGTCATTAAACCCAGACCCGCTGCCGCGGAGGGTTCCACATCCCCGCTTAAAGAGCCTGAATCCAAATACGACCTGGAGAATGAAATCACACGTACCTCTATCGGCTCTGTGGATTCAGGGGTCCAGTCTGTTACCTCCTCCCAGATCAACCTATCCGAGGGCCAGGAATCTACAGAGCGGGACTCTGCAGAGAAAAAAGCACTTAAGGAACAGGAGGAAGAAGAGCAAGCAGTGGTGCCTGAGAGCACACTTAAACAAAAACGAGAAGACTCGAGCGTCTCTAAGCCCAAATTGTTGGACTTCTCCGTGCTTAGAGATGCCAGCTTCAACTGCTACGCACTGTTTGGCCTGTTCGCCACTCTGGGCTTCTTCGCGCCGCAGCTCTACGTCATTGAGCTGAGCGTGAGCCGAGGAGTGTCACGTGACAGCGCCACCTATATGCTCTCGGCCATGGCCGTGGCTGAGATTCTAGGTCGTCTCTCCATGGGTTGGGTCCTCAATCGCAGGCCCATCCGCAAAATCTACATTCTGCTGATTTGCACGGTGCTGCTGTGTCCGGTGCTGGTCATCTTCACCTTTGTCAATGAGTTCTGGGGGCTCATGTCCTGCTCCTGTTTCTATGGCTTCCTGCTGGGCACCGTCGCCTCCAGTCACATCCCAATGCTGGCTGAAGATGACGTGATCGGCATTCAAAGAATGTCGTCGGCTGTTGGCGTCTATGTGTGCATCCAGAGCTTCGCTGGACTGGCCGGTCCACCTCTAGGAGGTAAAAACAGCCTCTGTGAACTAAGCTCTGTAGTTGCAAAACACAACCTTGGCGAACGCATAGTGATCTGGCAACCGGCTAGAAAAGAGTTTTTTTAAAAGACATTCAAATATGATGTGAGGGACCTCTTTACTAATATACAAAGGCAGTTATATATTGTATAAAATACATTTATATTGTGTGAGAAAAAAAACAAAAAACTAAATATTATTAAATAAAATGTTATTAATATGATTAAATTAAAATACAAATACATTTAAATATGATGTGAGGGACCCCTCTACTAAAATACAAAGGCAGTTATAAACTGTCATGCATAAAAATTTAAATTGTATAAGAGAAAAAAAATTAAATACAATTTTTGTTCATATATAATATAAATAGTCAAAATACAAATAGTTAAATATATATTAAATTAATAATATTGTATTGTATTAAAATATATTGTACTAATGTAAAGCTAATTATTAAAATATGATTAAAAAAACAATTACGTTTTATTATGATGACAACATATGACATTAACAACATTTTATAGAAATATTGTCAGTGTATGTATAAAAAAATGTATATTGTGTGAGAGAAATGAAAACAAAGAAATAAATAAATATTATTAAATTCAATTTTATTAATATATAATTAATTTATTGAATGAAAATACAAATAATAAAATTAATATTAAATTAATAATGCTACAATTTTGTCATTGCATTAATGCAAAAAGCTAATTATTAAAATACAGTAAGATTCCTTACTAAAATACAAAGGCAGCTATAATAATATTTTCTTGCATAAAAACAATTTAAATTATGTGAGAAAAAATATTAAATTTTATTAATAGTGAATGAATATTATTGAGTTAAAACACAAATAATTAATCATTATTAAATTAGTAATATTACATTTTTCACATTTTCATTGTACTAATGCGAATTATTAATTTTGATGATTCTTTACTAAAATACAAATGCAGCTATTTATTTTCATGCATAAAAAAACAATGTATATTATTTGAGAATATATTTTTAAATTAAATTTTATTATTAAATATTATTCAATAAAATGTTATTAATTATATAATTAATATTATTGGGTTAAAATACAAATAATTTAATTAATTAAATTAAATTATTTACGCAATTAAATTTTAAATTAAGTATACAGTAAATTAAATAAATATTAAATTAATTATATTAAATATTTTACATTGTCAGTGTAATGCTAAATTAAAAAGCAAACAAAAACTTTAGACCAATTTTTAAGAAATGAAAAAAAAAAAAAAATCACGTTAAACATTTAATTAATTTTTTAATGACATGTTAACGTAGATATCACTAAAAATATATTTTGCAAGACCCCAATTTGAAATACACTTGCAAACTATTCATACTTCCTCCAGAAAATGAAAAGAATCTAGTTATAAACTTATAAATTTGCCTCTCACACACATTTCTGAAGGTCATCTTGTATCTTTTGTTTCAGGTTTTCTGGTGGACAGGACTGATAATTACGGATCAGCCTTTTACTCCTGCGCGGCTGGGATGGGAGTCGGGGCTCTGTTTCTTGGACTGGTGCGTCCAGCCAAATCTGGCCTTTGCCTTCGGAGAAGGAGAAAGGACCAGAAAACAACAGACAGAGACTCCAGCACACAGGGTAATGATGATGGCCCTGCTGACTTTGTAGAAATGGACATGGAGATTGACAACAGCCCTGCAAAGAGCAAACCTTGGCCAGTATGAATACCGTCTCTCCTCAAGAGTAAACGCACTTATCCTCCACTTGAACGATCATCCCAAAGGCTGCCCTACACAGATCTAACTTTACATCAATTAAAGAAGAGTCCAATCACTCTTCATTGCACTTTTGACGACCACCCGATCATAATCCCTAAAACACGTTTACATTCCTAGTGTCATTATTTATTGAAAGGAAAGGACTTTTAAAGTTTCCTTTCCTGTCATACTGTGTGCTGCATTCTAGTCTCCACAAGATAGACACAAGATAATTAAACCTATCAAGCATTCAATTCTATACCTCTCATTTACCAAAGTTTTAGTGTGAAATGCAACTTTGCTCTTTATTTCATTATTATATAGTCTGCAGCCCATCACACCACTTTTACTTCTGGCTTTAACGTCTAAAAAAATGAAACCTCAGGCTGTTTTGCTGCTTACAGTGAGGCCATTATGCATATGTACAGTGTATTACATTAGGTTGCGTAAGCCTCATTCAGAGTTGAAGGTGTGAGAAGTACAGAGCTGTAGATAATGGGTCTGTGTTCACTGGTTTAATATTTAACTAGTATTGCTATTGCAAATGGAAACAATGATGGCAACATCTCAGCTTAGATGTTAATGTAGCTTAAGACTTGGAGCACTTGGTCTTCCATCAAGAGTGACCCAACGTCAGTCAGTTGTTGTTGAATGAGGGACGAGTTATGCTGACCAAACGTCAATTCCTGCTTAAAGATGTAGGCTGCCTAGAAACCATTCAAGAGTTTCGCATGAAAAATTATGGCTAGAGAATGTCAAGTTATCGCTGTAATTTGGAGTGCGCCGTTTGTGCCTTGTCGAAGAATTCTGCGGATTTACGTAGAGCTCGTGACTTGAAGCTGGAAGCTGAATGGGGCCGTTCACAGAACGCGTTCTTTCCTTTAAAAGCATGAGATGCAATGTTTCGAAGTGCGTTTTAAAAGTCAATAGCCCCTTTCGCACATACAAGCTTTACTGGTAAATTACTGGTACGAGTAGTTGTAACATTACCAGAAAATGAATGTGCTCTGTGTGAATGCAGAATGTGATTACTGGTATGAGCACACAGAAAGTGCTGATGTAAGACGTCCACTATGGGCCAATCATAACATTCGGACGCAGATGACGCATTTACACCATGCTGTGTAGTTTGGTTTGAAGTCGTCTAATACGATGTCTCTGGGCCAAAAGAAGCTGCATGAATGTGAAAATTCGACACAAAAATAAAAACATCAACAAAAACAATGACTGCATTTACCCCTCCATGTTTACAAACATAACCTCTAGATGGCTGCGCCTCCTGGTGTTATTTCCAGTTAATGATATGCAGAATTTACCGGTATTTTGAAACTGATGTGCGACTGGTGCTTTACTGGTAAAAAGACAGAACACCGCTGCTTGTGTGAATATTTTTGTATTTAATGGTAAAGTCGTTTCAGTAATTTTATGTCAATTTACTGGTATTACTGTGTGAAAGGGGCTAATGAACGCAAACAACACCATATTTATCATAGACGAATGGAAAAACATGCATGAGTCTTGAAACATGTAAGAAGTTGAAGTTGATTCTGTTAAATTGTCGCAGCGTACAGACTGAATCTGCAGATGTGTAAACAGCTGAAATCCCTTAAAAGCAACTGTATGTAAGGTTTTTTTAACTTTTATATTAGTTTCAAGATAATTCTGATGGTACGTCTACTTCTAATATGGATACGTTTACGCTAATGCATTTTCGTTTTAAAATGCATAACTTTTGCTTTAGTTACGCCTTGTAGTTATCGTTTATACTACTCCAATGTTTTTGACCCTTGAAAACGGAGACTATTGAAAACGCTGCAGACCCTGTTTTAGGGGCCGTTTACACGACAACGTTCTCAGGCAAAAACGGGAAACTTTCTATGCATTTTGCCTGTTCGTTTACACGACAGCTGCATTTTGGGGACTAAAAAATGCACCATTTTTAAAACAGGTTTCAAAGTGCAAGTTTTCAAAAATGCCACCGTTATTGTTTCCGTGTAAACACCCAATATGGGAATCTTTGAAAACGGTGACGTCACGCGCGTGCGTAGTACGTGTTAGGTATGTAGACATGCGCAGTACGTGTCGATTTTAAAGGCGAGTGTGAATAAACGCCACGCCAGCTACTGGCCTGGCATATGTAATAGCGTTTTTGCCAGTTTTCCCAAATATGTGTAAATGCGAATCGTTTTGAAAATGTTGTCATGTATATGTGAAACTTTTTTAAAACGCAAGGGAAACTTTACCATTTTTGACTACATTGTTGTCGTGTAAACGTAGCCTTAGTTTTTAAAAACTCTGGGGTTGCGTTTTAGGCTATGTTTACACTAGTGCGTTTTTGTTTTAAAAAGCGAAACTTCTGCTATGGTTATGCCTGTCATTTAAACTACTCCGGTGTTTTCGACGCTCGAAAACGGAGACTTTCAAAAACCCTGCCAACTCCATTTTTGTTTGAAAACTCTGCGGTTGCGTTTCATTGTTAATGGAACAAAACTAAGACTTTTGAAAACGATTGTTTCTGAAACGGAGTGAAAACACCAGTGTAAATGAGGACTGTTTCATTTTAAAATGCACTAGTGTAAACAGTCGAACATGTTCTGTTTTTTTCCCACACCTCCTCCCAAACGTCTGTTTTGGGTGTCTGCAAGTTTGTGAGCCGGTACGAAATTCCGCAAAAAGGGCAGATTGCTGTACAGCACGTGTATGGCTATCCACTGATATTACTACAGTGATATATTTACAATAGTGAATTCCACTTACTTAACTGTAGGGGGCTCCAAAGTTGCGATAATCTACAGAACTACATACAGTTGCTTTAATTTTTTATTAAATGCACTGCAATGGTCATAGAGGTCCGTATAAAATAGCGCAGTGGAACGTGTTCTGTGAGAACGGCCCTAAAATCATACACTGAATGAGCATTTTGACTGTAGTATTTTTTATGTGATTGACTACGTGAAGACTTGATAATTTGATGGAGAGAAATGACAGTATGTGGGCTCTTAAAATGAAAAAAGAATGAAATGTATTCTAGCACCGTGTACTGCATATGAGAGGAGTCTGTAGGTAAATCCCATTGAAGCACTTACCTAATAACTTGAAATCTTATGTACCTTTTATGTTCTGTAAACTCTTTTAATTTGTCATACGTGTATTTAAATACCGTTTAGGTTTTGTACTTTTGATGAACACATTTTGTGCGTCTTTTCCTGATTTTTTTTTAATGTAATGCAGACTTCTGAGAGTGTGCACCTGCACTTCTGAATATTGCAATGACAGTATGTGTTCAATGTAGAATAAAAGCAATGATTTTTATAACTGAGTCCTGTTTAGTCATTATTTAATACTACTCAGGTTCATCATCACAGGGGAACAGCACATAAGCACATACTACTGTAGTGTCTTATATGAAGCAGTCACATGACTGTTTATAAAAAGCTGAGTCATGTCGCCCTCTGCAAAAGATAAGCACAGCACATGCAGCTGCAGTAACGGTAACCTCACCCTGTGGAAACAGCAGTTTGGGCTCTTAGGAGTGTCAAGTTCTCTGGAATGCCTTGCCCCATTGACTAACAATGAAAATCCCTTAGTGTGCAGTGCACCTGATTTTTGTTTCTGCATGTGTTATTTTTCGCTGAATCATCATGACATAATTGTAATGATATAATTTTTCATACCTTAAAGGGATAGGTCACCCAAATATGAAAAATCTGTCATTAATTACTCAACCTCATGTCGTTCCAAACTTGTAAGACCTTTGTTCATCTTCAGAACACAAATTAAGATATTTTTGATGAAATCCGAGAGCTTTCTGACCCTTCATAGACATCAATGTCCGGACCCAAAAATGTATTAAGGACATCATTAAAATAGTCCATGTGACATCAACAGTTCAACTGCAATTTTATGAAGCTACAAGAACACTTTTATGTGTGTGCAAAGAAAACAAAAATGACTTTATTCAACAATTTCTTCTCTTCCGCGTCGGCGTCCTCTGTTGAAACACTGACGTCACATGGACTATTTTAATGATGTCCCTACTACCTTTCCGGTTTGGGAACATTTCAGTTACACTGCTGTTTATGCAGGCTCAGAAAGCTCTCGGATTTAACAAAAAATATCTTAATTTGTGTTCCGAAGATTAACAAAGGTCTTACGGATTTGATAAGACATGAGGGTGAGTAATTAAAGCTGCAGTCTGTAACTTGGCGCTTTCGTGTACGCGTCTTGCGGAAGAACATTGTAACCGGAGCTACTTCTCTCTGTTCAAGTCTATGACGAGTCATACAGATACTGGGCTACTCCGCGGCGATTCCTACCACAGTCAATGTGAAATAGACCAAATATAAAAACGAATTACAAGTGTACCGTAGTGATTCAGGAAAAGACAAAAACACGCTTTGGAAAACTGATTCATGATGTATTATATAAATCACACATAAATTATACACTTCAAAGACAAAAAAAAAAGTTACGGACTGCAGGTTTAATGTCAGAATTTTCATTTTTGAGTGAACTATCATTTTAAAGAGCATTTTAGATTTAATATTAATCAAGCTTAATTTATATTAAATCTGAAACATTCTTTTAAGAATAGTATGAAAAATGACGTAAATTATAATTTACGTCATTATAAAATTTTACGTTTTTCTATCATTTTTTAAAATGTTTTCTCATGTGTCTCATATCTACTGATTTCATTTTTATTGCTTAATTCCCAATTGAAAAATTACCCATGACACATGGCAAACATCACAACCTGCTATTTTTAACACCCATAAAGTTAAATGAATAATAAACAAATGAATAATGTATCGTTTTAAGATCTTTTAATGTTCTCATGTAAATGAAAACGTAAAACTCACTGAAACCCTGGATAAATTTGGTATAACACTACAGCCTAGTGTTCACAAAGTGTTACTACACTTTCACGGACTCGTTTAAAAGAAACATTTGTGACCCTGGACCACAAAAACAGTCATAAGTGTAAATAAACAAGCTTTCCGCTGGTGTATGGTTTGTTATGATAGGACAGTATTTGGCTGAGATGCAACTATTTGAAAATCTGGAATCTTAAGGAAAAAAATAAATCTAAATACTGAGGAAAATCTCCTTTAAATTAGTCCAAATGAAGTTCTTAGCAATGCATATTACTAATAAAAAATTACTTTTTGATACATTTATGGTAGGAAATCTACAAAATATCTTAATGGAACATTAATATCCTAATGATTTTTGGCATAAAAGAAAAATAATTTTGACCCATACAATGTATTTTTGGCTATTGCTACAAATATACCCGTGCTACTTAAGACTGGTTTTGAGGTACAGGGTCACATTTCTAGAAATGAAAACAAGCTGCAGAATTCCTTATTCTAAACCAAATAAAAATACATCAAAATGTCAGTTTTTGCAAAATGATTTTATTGGGTCAATGATGAAGAATGAGGAAGCATAGGTTAGACTGTACAATGAAAGCAGGTCTATATTCTGTACTGAGCACGAGAGTCATGAAATCTTTAGTATGAATTACTGATATGAGGACTTCACATTAATATGAGCATCCACATTAATCAAAATTCAAACAACCTCAATACAACAAAAAGGGACCAGAAATGTCTGAGGCATCAAACCGTGGAGGCACTAGGAACTCTTCTTTGTGGCAGACATAATTGCATAATTATTAACAATCAAACTTGATTATCAGGGAAAACAAAGGCCAGCAACCCAGCCACCTCTGATCAGAATCACGTTTCAGAAAAGGCTACAGTGAGAAAGACTTGTTTGTTTATACACAATCCTCAAAAAAAAACCAACAACACAGAACTGCGACAAAATCACGTTTCTCTCCAAATGCCATTTGCAGTGTACAGAGAGGAGGAATACAGCTAAAGTAGTGTATCTATCTGCAGCATTGCCCTTCCTCTTAACACGACAACCGTTAGGACACGACAAACCGATGCGACGGCGACGCTTAGGTTTGCCCTCAGGGCTCCCAGATGCAGGCCGTCTTAAACTCGTAAGCATCCTTAGCCATTCCTTTGGGTTTGGGCAAGTACACAACACTTGCTTTATTAAGCTTAAAAGGCAGATAATACAACATTTTAAGACTCGGCATGCCAGGCAGCAAATACTAGAGGTTGATACTTCAGCATCTTGTGCTTGGAACGGTTCTGAGTTTGTAAAGTGAATGAAATGCTAAATATCGGATACTAAGACGACAAACAAAAGCTCCGCGACGCCCGGATTCCTGGCATTGGGGGGCAGCGAGTGGCACTGGAAAACACAGGACACTGTCAGTGGAGAGTGAAGACGTAATACTTGCTTTTCACAAGCCTCCCGGGACTTCGGCCAGGGGCGCAAGGCAGAATTTGACACGGGACAAAGAGTCCTCTACCGCCATCTGAATGCATAGACGACATACAGGCACCATTCAGCCGAGGATGCGCCAGCCGAACCGCGGGCAGCGAGTCAGTATCTCTGTGGCAAATAAAACAGCTATACATTTCAGTGTAGGTTATATATCCGTTAGAAAAAAAAAAAACAAAGAGAGTGAGGAAGGTGAGGTACAGACTATTTACATAAAATACTTACTACAACAGTAGTATAGAGGGCGGACATGGCACTATACAAAGTAGCTATACACAACCGTCGAGGGAACGAAGTTCACATATTAAGATCTATCCCTTTCGAGGAAATTTGTTCGAATTATTGGTACCTTAAACACGTGGCACTTGTGAATACAGACGCTTTTGTTATCAGCGGGGTCTGGCTGAAAAGCCAGTTTAGTTTGGTTGCGGACCGAAAAAAAGAAAGCAAATAAATTAACAAGAAACCGTTTTCATTCCCTGATGGATAAAGAAGTTCTAGCTAGGGCAGAGCGGAGGATGTCGTCTGCAGGCCAGCAAGGAAATGCGATTTCCAGCCACTGATGGAGAGCTACAATTAGTGGATGTTCCTGAAGGCGAAGAGTTACGCTTAAGTGGTCTACATTCAGCCCTGAGTTTATGCTGTATGCATACTGTATCTATCAGCTCGCCTAGCTTGGCTAACCACAGTCTAAGTTCAGTTTCTCAAGTGGTACGAATCGAGAGCATTATCCATCAGCAGAGGAAAGTCAGAGTGTAAACTTTCGAAACATAACTTAAGAAGTTTATCTATTAAAAAAAAACAAGACAACTGAAATCTAAAATGATACAATTGATTAGACATCTACACGTTAAAAACACCAATCGAAATGAGGGGAGAAAATTAAGGCCAGGCAGGTTTCGACAGAAAGGCTCAGAACAGTTCCTGTTAAAAGGTTAAAACAGCGTTTGCATCTCATCTTGCTATTTGGTCAGTAACAAAAGGCTCAAAGATAACAGATCAAGAACAGTGCTAGGATTTCATCCCGCTTTCCTCCTATTCCGAGGGAGGAGCGCGTTGCGTTTGGCACCTTCGGCGAGAGGGTGATGCTCAGTGACACGTACAGCTTCTCTTGGCAGGACAAGTGCGAGCGGTCTGGGCCACCTGCCGTCCCGTGCTCCTGACAGGCCGCCTTCTTCGCGAAAAAGCACGTCAGAGCTATTCAGAAAGGTTACTGTGTGGAGTACAAACGTCGGAGTCAGGCTATCTTGGTGAGATCTGAAAGGGAACGGCTGGAGCGGCGTCACTGCAGCATGAGTTGTTTGAGGTTGTCGTGCAAGATGGTGTCCTTGACGTCGCGAAAGACCAGGCGAATGTTCTCCGTGTTAATGGCAGTGGTGAAGTGGTAGTAGAGGGGCTTCTGCTGCTGGTCTCGACGCTTGTTCCGGAAGCAATCCACCAGGAACTTCTGCACGTCCTCCAGGCTGTGGGGCTCCCCTGTGTATTCGGGGAAGTAGTCCTTGATGGCCACCGTTTTGACCTTCTCCTCGAGCAAGTCTGTCTTGTTCAGGAAGAGGATGATGGACACGTTGCTGAAGACGCGGTTGTTGACGATGGTCTCGAAGATGTTGAGCGACTCCATCAGGCGGTTGGTCTGCCGGTCCTCCATCAGCACCTGGTCGAACTCGCTGGACGAGACGAGGAAGAGGATCGAGGTGACGCTGTCGAAGCATTCGAACCACCGGCGGCGCTCCGACCGCTGGCCGCCCACATCCACCATCTTAAAGGGCACGTTTTTGATCTCAAAGTCGTACTCGTGAATGCCCTTGGTGGGCTTACGTGCCAGCAGGATGTCTTGCTGTGTTGGTAGATAGTCCTGGAGAGAGAGAGAGACAGAGTCAACCACTATTGAGAGAAAACTGGCGAAACGTCTACTTCAGGGTCAGTGTTTCTGATAAAAGGACGGTGGTGTTGCCAGGTTTTCACAGCATAACAAATCACATTTCAGAGGGATAAAATTACCCTTGGTAAAAATCACATTCACATACAAGTTTTTTTGGCAGGTTCCCCTGGTAAAATTTGCTTTCCAGGTAGTGATGCAGAATATTGGATATTTGTCAATATTAGATATGCTGATATTTTTCAACTCATTTTGGCAGATGTATTTCTCCTCTGTGAAAATTATAAACAAATCATTTTTAATTTTGGTTAGATTTTAACAAAGAACTTATTTGTTAGAATAAAAAAAATAAATAAATAATGAAGTTCTTTTATATTGACGGTACACTGAAGCTTTGAAAATAACTATAACTAAACTATGTATATATGTCTATATTAAACTTTATTTTATATATATATATATATATATATATATATATATTTATTTATTTATTTATTTTTTATTTTTATTTTTTTTCTCAGTAAAATGCAGTGGTAACCTTAACATTTTATTTTAACATTTAACATTTGTAGATGGTCTAAAGCTAAAGAGTTCTAAAAGATTTTCAGGATTTTTATAGCTCATAATTTGTTTATATAAGTAACATATTTCACATTAATGAATTAATCAGTAAATATAAAATTATTTAAATTACAAGTTTAACTAATATAACCTATAGCTTCTGACCTTTAAATCAAAACACTCATGATTTTGTGACATCAACTACTGCTTTATTTAATCAGAAACAATCTAAATGTTATGTGCATTAGAAGTAGGCTTCCCCCTACGGAATGAAAACTCCTTACCGAATGAGCATTAGGACCCAGGTGAGGCTGCTGCTGCGGCGCGTGCTATTATGGTCTATTCTATCACACATTAAATGCGTCATTCTGTATGTGATTCTCAGATTAAATGCAGCAATTCAAATCTAATCATCATTCAGACTAAACTTTGATTCAGGAATAAGCCACACTGCTGATGTGATCCAATTGCTAGCACACCCTGAGCACATGTGAGCTATTCCTATTATTGGCAAGACAAATCGGCATTAATTGTCATATCGGGCCGATGCCGATATTTACATTTAGAGCCATTATCGGCCGATTCCGATATTGGTCCGATAATCTTGCGCATCCCTAATTCCAGGTGTCAAATATCACGTTAATGGGGTCGCTTCAACCCGCAGACATGGAAAAACAACAGGCGGCAACAGTGTTTAAAGTAGCCTAATTCCGCAGAGAAGCCGCAGACTTGGCAACACTGGGTGTAAAGCTATTACTGAAGCTTGTAAGCTTCGAGCACAGGCTAATGAACACTAACTTATGCTGGAACGAGATTTGCATGTGGTGATTGATTTGATATTCAATACAATCATGTGGTAGTAGTTTGCATACCATAATCCTTTAAACAGCACTTCGAAGTTGGAATGCAATACGCACGTTTTAAAATCTGGACATTTGGATTTTAGAACACTTGACATCATAAACTTATCCTACACTTGGGATTTGGGACTTTTCTGTGATTTTGTGAGAAACTCTGCCTGAAATCTGCAGACTGGCTCTGACTTTTGGCAACCAGCGTCGACTTGTCCACGCTGCAAATTGGGGTAAAAATCTGGGCAAAAGTCATGTAGTATTTTCCAGTCTTAAGACACACTGCTGGGGAAAACATATTTCAGTAGTCAACATACTTCTTTAGTTACTGACAATTTTAGTTATACATATTATTATTATTTATTTAGTTATTCTTAAAGGATTAATTGCCTTTGAGAATAAAAATTTCTTTCTAATTTACTCACCCCTATATGATCCATGTTCTTGCCTTTCCTTCTTCAGTCGAAAAGAAATGTTTTTTGAGGATTTTTCTCCATATAGTGGACTTCAATGGGGATCAGTGGGTTGAAGGTCCATATTGCAGTTTCAGTGCAGCTTCAAGGGGCTCTACACGATCCCAGCCAAAGAATCAGTGTCTTATCTAGTGAAGCGATCGGTCATTTTCTTAAAACAGTAAATATGTATATACTTTTTAACCACAAATGCTTGTCTTACACCAGCCCGACCTCACGCATTACGCAATCAAGTTGGAAAGGTCACACACGACGAAGGCAGAAGTACACAATTCATGTTTATGTGCGAAGACAGTCAAACACCCTTCACAAAAAATAGGTAAAACAATAATGTTGGACGATTTTGAAGTTGATTTGAGTTTTTCGCCCTACCCTATCTTTTTTAACCTAAAGTACACAGATGAAGAATTAACCATGTGTGACCTTTCCAACATAATCATGTAACGGGTGAAGCTGTGGTTAAAAAGTACATAAATCTGAATTTTTTTTGCTGGATAAGTCCTAATTTCTCAGCTGGGATCGTGTAGAGCCATTTGAAGCTGCATTGAAACTGCATTTTGGACCTTAAACCTGTTGATCCCCATTGAAGTCCACTATATAGAGAAAAATCCTGGAATGTTTTCATCAAAAACCTTCATTTCTTTGCAACTGAAGAAATCTTGCATACTATGGGGGTAAGTAAATGATAATTTTCATTCTGGAAGTGAACTAATCCTTTAAATGTCTTTTTCAACATTCATATTTCACCAAAATATTAAATAGAGAGAAATTACAGATTCAATTTGCAAGAGAAATGCTCCAAGAGACTTAAAGGTGTGGGAAAAGCTCAGAAAAAGTAATAAAGGAAAATACTGCCTTTTATTTTCCACATTTCCAAACCAAGACATTAAGATTAAGATGTTTAAACATAAAGGTTATGACAAAATGAATGAAAAATATAATACTTATAAAATAATAATATTTATTTATTTCTAAAAGTGCTAACCTACTACTGTTTTTTGTAAGCAAACATTTTGCATTAAAAAGAAACGAACGTGATTTCTGGCTTTTGGAATCCATTGTTTAATTTCATGGTTCTCCCTCGAGTCATTCAGCAAAAATTGTGGCAGCACTTCACAATAATTTGCCATTAGTTAATGTCAGTTAATGTATTAACTAACATTAATAAACAATGAACAATAAACTTATTACAGTATTTACTAATCTTTGTTAACGTTAGTTAAATACAGTCGTTCGTTGTTTGTTCATGTTAGTTCACAGTGCATTACCTACTAATAACAAGCACAACTTTTGATTTTAATAATGCATTAGTAAATATTTAAATTAACATTAAGATTGCTGTAGAAGTATTGTTCATTCTTAATTCATGTTAACTAAAGTAGTTAACTAATGAACAAAATTGTTAATACTTTGATAATAAATCCATAGAACCTGAAACAACAACAAAAAAATCCATATTTGTACAGCATTGGCAATACTAACTACTAGTTCATTACCTGGGTGTTGTCATTATGGTTTAAGTGTGGAAAGAAGTGATGTGGGCCTATTACAAAATTAGCGTAATAAATGTGCTGTCAGGTTTTTTTTTTTTTTTTTTTTTTATTTGAATCATTCGGCAAGTCTTGGAAAAATTGTTAATACTCCAATAATAAATCAGTAGAACCTAAAACTCAAACTGTGGGGACAATGGGGAGAAAAAACAACAACACCACCACCACAACTACGACGGCCAGATCATGGCTCATTCTCCACATTGCTGGCATACCAGAGATGGAGGTTTGGGGGGTGGGGGTAAAGCATTAGTGAAAAGGTGAATCTGGATCTAAGCACTGGCCAGTACAGGGTGTAAGGGCAAATTGCACTCAAAATGCATTAGATGAAACTCTACACTAAAGCAAATGTAAGACTTATCAAGTCGATAAGAGAATAGTGCTCAGAGCTAGCATATAAGACCTGAGAGAGATTTCTGAAATTCCAGACAGGATGACGTCAAAGACACCTGCCTTTAATGGACAAGCCATTCATCAAGGACCAACAGTCAATCTTTATAGACAGTGATGTAACCAGAGTGACTGGTGCTAATGTTTGACAGCTGCGCCCACGAAAAATGTGCATTGTTTTTATTTTCAAATTACACGTATTTTACACTAAATAATCTTGCGTAACTGTTGCTTAAGTTTTTAATTTTGAGTCAACTTGCATCCACTAGTTTCAATGAATTCCCTTTGTTAGAAACTGTTGACATGTTTTTGGTTTGTTTTTACAAACTGAACTTACACCACCAGTCAAAAGTTTTTGAACAGTAAGAAGTCTTTTCTGCTCACTAAGCCTGCATTTATTTGATCCAAAATACAGTATTTATTCCCAGTTTCAAAGCTTTTTGAATTTTTAGCATCATTACTCCAGTCACATGATCATTCAGAAATAATTATAATATTCTTGTTTGCTGCTCAAAAAACATTATGTCGAAAACAACAAGTAGAATTTTTTCAGGAACGTTCAGAAGAACAGCATTTATCTGAAATAGAAATCTTTTGTAACATTATACATGCCTTTACTCACCACTTTTGATCAATTTAAAGCATCCTTGCTAAATAAAATAAATTTGTATAATTTCTTTTCACCTGATTCCAAGCTTTTGAATGGTACAGTGTATAATGTTACAAAAGCTTTTTACTTTAGATAAATGCTGGTCTTTGCATCTTTCTATTCACCAAAAAATCCTGAAAAAAAAAATGTACTCAACTGTTTCTTGTTTCTTGAACAGCAAATCAGCACATAAGAATGATTTCTGAAGCATCGTGTGACACTGAAGACTGGAGTAATGATGCTGAAAATGTAGCTTTGATCACAGGAAAAAAAATTACATTTTCAAACGTATTCAAATAGAAAACAGTTATTTTAAATAGTAAAAATATTTCCAAGTTGTACTATTTTTGTTGTACTTTGGATCAAATAAATGCACTGTTACTGTATGAGTGAAAATTATTTCCTGTAGTAATCGTCAGCTTGCGGTAAATGCTGTCAACAGAACTTAAGTACTTAATATATCTTTAAGACGTTAAACAAGGAGTTCTAGTCATACAAAGATGAATTTCTTTTTTCCATTAACAGCTTAAGATTCAACCTAATATTCAATTAGTAACCCTTCTTCCACATCTCCCAAATATTTATGACTCCGGGCAGCTGAGGTCTGTCTCTCCCCAAACATGACACCCACACTGCATCCATTCAAGAAGGATGAACCTAAACTGAAACAAACACATACTTTCCAGCAGAGTCAAGTGGCCATTTCCCTCTCTGAACACACTCGGAAGCATGCACTATTTCCTCTTCCTGTTTGTCGATGGTGAGATTGCAGAAGTGGGTCCAAACTGCTGTGACGTGGCTGAGTGAAGAGTAGCCGTTTGGCTCACAAAAAAAAAAAAAAAAAAAGCCAGTCTGAGGCGTGCCGCCAGAGCAGAGCACATTCAACTCTGCTTCCTCTTTCTCAGAACATAAAGTCAGAGCGACAGACCTGGGAACTGAGACCGTACGACAGAATGACGTCAAGGAACGTAATACAGAAAGTGAGATATGTGGGGAAACTAAAGAACTGTCCTTTCGGTCTCTCTTCCTGATCAGCGATTTGAACAGGATGACTGAGCGGGCCTGTTTTCATAGGATGCGAATTTATAACAGGTTATCTGATTGTTCGTCCTAAAGCAGAGCTGCCTGGAGACTAAACTGAGATACTAATCATCACATTTACTGCAGTCAGCAGCGTCTAGAAAGAGCACGAAACCGCAAACATCCGTTTAGTACTGAGAGAGAACATGAGCGGCATGCGGCAAGTCACATGACGCAAAGGGAACTGTGCTGGCGCCTCGTGCATCAGCCAGACACTGATGCTGTGACAGCGGCACAGATGCATGTCTTTAATGATCTGCTAAAAACGAATCTGTCAACACGCTCCACACATGAAAGTCAAAGGAAGTGGGAACATATTTAAGCCACAAATAGATAAATTTAAACAAGCAGGCATCTTAAAAAGTGCTGGAACTTAAAATAACAACTACGTATTATTCACTACCTACATTTTTTAGCATGATAACTGCTGTCAGGTTTTTGTTTTTTAATTGATGGCTGGTCTACAATCTATAAATTCTTATTAATTTTAGTAAAACCTGGTAAAAACTGTATAATTTCTCCTGTCTTACTACTGAAATTGTATTGGGACAACTTTATTTCTGATGCTTGTTAAGAAAACATATGCTATTTATTATCATTCCTCAGTGTGAGCACACAGATCATCTGAATGAGTAAGAAATCCCTCATGAGCAGATGAGGAACTGTCATATGGTCATCCTTAATCACACCGGCCTCATATCACGCAGAGTCTTCCAAACTGATTTTTTTCAAATATCTTACATTAAAACTGGCTAGATGTTATGTGAAAATGGCGTTACAGAAAGTATTATGGGAAAGGGTTGACACACGTGACCTTTGATGTCAGCAGAGCAAGTTTCACTTCTCTGTCTGTGCTGCCTGGTGAACAGGGCAACCCTGTCACGCCCAACAGCATTGTGAGGCAACAAACAGACGGGCATTCATCATTCTCACATTATCTTCAGCATTCGCCATTCAGTATTTCCTTCATCCTCTGCTGATCTGAATCATATCTCTGCTGCATGAAGTGATTTATATCATGCAGCACTGACTGTGTGAATATAAAAGAACTCTTCAACGACGCTAGCTCTTTCAGTACTGTACCAACTCATCTTTCGGTATAAAACGGATCTGAGATGTTTATTTTAAACAGGTATTTATTATGCAATGGGAACTCCTTCATCCTTTAAAGGAGTAGTTCACCCAAAAATGAAAATGTTTTGGAGAAATGTTTCAGAAATGCTTTTTTTAAATTTGTTTGTCAATACACAATAGAAGCCAATGCAAGCAGATGTAACTGGAGCCCAGTGAGCTTCAAAACAGGCCGTTAACTCCAAAACTAGGTGGTAAACCCAAAAGGGGGCGGAGTCTCCACAAACATTCGTAAATTAAGCACAGTTTCTTGCATAAAGTTGAACATATGCTTACAGGGCTCCAGACAAAAAAAACTAAAGAGTCATTGGGTCATATATGACCCTAAACCACAAAACCAATCTTAAGTAGCACAGGTATATTTATAGCAATAGCTAATAATACATTGTATGGGTCAAAATTCTTTTATGCCAAAAATCATTAGGATATTACATAAAAATCATGTTCCAAGAAGATATTTTGTAAATTTCCTCCTATAAGTATATCAAAACTTAATTTTTAATTAGTAATATGCATTGCTAAGAACTTCATTTGGACAACTTGAGGGCGATTTTCTCAATATTTAGATTTTTTGCAACCTCAGATTTCTGATTTTCAGATAGTTGAATCTTTTCCAATTTGAAAACTATATACAGTCACAAAGAAGTGTTTATAATATAGCAAAATATAGCAAAATACTCCTCTTTATAATTATCTTTCTAGCTGAATGGTTATTCTGGTAAATGTATTTTTACATGGCATTGTTTACAAGCCTTACACGTTTTACGCAGTTTAAAACACTGAATGAGCAAATACATGAGACATTTGAATACATTGTACTGTAGGCTCTCTTATAATATAGCCAACTTTGATGTTGCTTTACGTTCATAAGCTGGAATCTCTACCGTGAGCCATTTTAACACGGCGTGGGGAAACTTTTATCTATATTAGGGATGTGCGATTTGATTAAAAACGTGTTTTGGAGTTCCGACACCATCTGGAGATCTCCAGACTGTAGTTTTACCCTTAGTCAATGGGCTCTAATTGCATTTTGTTTTGTTTTTTAAATATCCACTGAAGTCACACACAGGTTTGGAATGACATGAATGCGAGTAAATGATGACAATGTTTTTTTGGGTGAACTGTATCTTTAAATCATAGGTAAAAGAACAAGATTCCTTTGTTCCTAAGAATGAGAATGAGATTTGTCATGTCTCTATCTCATCAGTTTACAGGCCTACATGGAATGTGTGCACGCAAATTTTCCACAGAATTGAAACGCTGCCATTTACAAAGATGAAAGCATCTTTGTTTATTACACACTTTGGCTAAATTGTTAATGCTTTCCACTTGCAAGAGTCAGTTCCTTTAATACATTTGACCACATTTAAAGACATTCTGGCCACATACACACTGCAAGTTTCAGGAGCGAGAAATCGCATTTAAATGTGAATCCCATAAATTACCGTTCCATGTGGGTACGGAACAGCAGTCACTCCTGCATTTGTGACCATAGCAACATTTTGGTGTCTTTCGGGAGCGAATAAGAATTTAGCCGTCTGATATCTGCTAGGGCTGTCCAAAAAAATAAATAAAATTAAAATTTCGAATATTTGTCGAATTTAAATTAAAAATCCACATTCGTATCCAAAACGTTGCATCCGAATTTTAGGTGTGCATCAGGCGGCCTTATTAGTATATATATATTTTTTAGCCTATCCAGTTGAACCCACTGCATTTTCTAGGGGGACATCTATCACCGTTGCACTCGCGTCTCACACAGGAGAGTCGGATGCTTAGAAATCCATTTAAATATTAAAATTATTGTAAGTTCAACTTTGAAAACATGTCTCAACTTCATGGCGGGACAGGTCTCTCCCCATTCCACTGCATCTCATGTTTTTAAGTGAAAAAGTAACGTTACTCTTTGCGATTGGTTTTCTGTGCTTTGTATTAAACCATACATTATGCAGTTTTGTTTCTAACAGTTTAAGCAACTTAATGAATTATATATGGTTTATAAACATTATTTTAAACATTATGCACTTTTTTCAAAGATAGTGTGTTTTTTTTTTTTTTTTTATTGCTTTGAAGAACTGTGGATTAGTTATATTTCGCTTGATTCGTCCTCTTGTAGCCTCAGAAGAGAAGCCAAAAGCTTTTTTCCCCTAACTGAAGTTATGTCTTTTAAATATAAATATTATTCAAATTAATAATATTTAAGTACAAAATTCCAATTAAATTTTTCAGCCATTTTTACAGCCCTAGAATCTGACATTTTTTTGGCTAAAGACTCTTTTTGTCTGTTGATTTTAACTAAACCACCCCTGATAGATGTGCTGTGTTTTGTTTATGCTCGTGAGGCTGCTTTAGAGAGCGCTGTCTTGCGATGTTGCCATGTCCTCATATGTACAAGTGCTTTTAGGAATGTTGTTTGGTCTTAGCTCATAAAGCTAAGGACTTCATGGAGTTAATAAAGTGGTCTGTTGTGGATATGAGAAATGTTTTTTTAGTGTTATAAAACAAAGCATTTGGGTGTTTTTTTTTTAAGTTATATTTATGGGCTTTTTACACCTATATTGTGAGAGGACAGAGGAAAGCTGACAGAAAAGTACTGGGAGGAAAGAGGGGAGCAGGATTGGCAAAGGACCTCGAGGTGGGATTCGAACTCAGGTCTCCATGAGCACAGAGCATATGTCGATGCACTAACCACAAGGCTATAGGTGCTGACAGATTTGGGTCTTTTAGTGTTTTTTGTGCTTGTCCTTGTTTGTTTTTTTCTGTGAAGATCTGGCAACACTGACACTCTATCGCAGGGCTCATGAGCACAACTAGCCCTGTGTCAAAATCCGTTAAGATTAAGACTTATTTTGCTGTTATTTTCTTGCATCTCACATACAGACGAAGACACATTTTAGATGTGCTTTTAAATACGTCTTTAACAACTAGTTGTTCAGTTCAGTTCCGTACACACTGTGTAGAATTTCTGTAAATGCGGTTGTCACTACCTTTATTTTTCGGAAGTTAATGCGGCTGTCAAATATGGTTGTTACTCCCAAATTTTAGTGAATTATGTGTGTACAGAACGTGATTAAGGAGTAGAAGGTGAACTGACAACCGAATTTAGCTGCAGTGTGTATGTGGCCTCTGTAGAATTCACTTTAAAATCAGCGTTTAAAAAAAAAAAAAAAAAAAAAGGGAAAAGTCTTTAAAATGTTAAAAGCATCCTAAAAGCACATTAAAATGAATACTGATATTAAGCATAAATGGAAAGAATGACAGACAGCCGCATGCTTACCGGTGTTCCGAGTTTTTCCAAGTTATCCAAGAAATATTTCACTGATTCACCCTGTGAGGATGACAAAGAGCAGAGAGAATCAGTCAGGTTATCAAAGCACTGCACACTGACAATGAGAACAAACTAGACATAGAGACATCAGTTCAGAAGCTTATCAATCATCCCTTCTACATATTTAATGTATTTGAACCCAAGCACACCACCAAAGTAGGTTATTTGGTGTTCGTGACAAAAACGTTATTATACTTAAATGTTTTCAAATAAACTGGGCGATTTGCGAACACGTAAAATGTGCAGACATAAGCACTCAAAGTAACAAGGGCCTCATTTAACATGAGAACACACGGACATGACTCATGAAAAACCCTCTCACAGGATGTCGGTAATTACAAGCATACTGTATTTTGAAAGCAAATGTTACTGCCATTTTTGTTTACCCCTGTAGGGGAAATTCTGTAGCTTTATTGGTTATCTGCATCAGTTCATAATGGTGACTGTACTAGTGCTGTACTAGCACCACCTCCTGCTTCAGCCATGAATTCATGACAGCTGGTCTCAGTGTGGCACGCCACCAGGAAACACAGGACACTTGAAATTGGACAAGAAAGAATACAAGGCGGGCTCTGGTTCGGAAAATGAAAATCTTAAGTAACAGAAACAAGCTGCTCAGGAAACAGCAACAAGCCTTGAGTTAATGTTCCGTGACACTCAGATGTATAACGGACCAATTATCCTCTTGCAATTTCAACAGTTTGGCATGCTGACGGGACAACAGGAAGGAGTTCTGTTCTGCTCCCTTCACTATGCTCATCTTTCTCAGTGCATGATGAAACTGTAGAGCAAAGCTCTGTGGGAACAGTCAGAAAAGAGTCTTCCTCATTTCCTACATAAAATACCCTTTCAAAGCATTGCAGCATTCATTTGCATCTTGGGGTTAACTGAGGTCTACAAGAGGTACTCGCAGGTCTTTTGAGGTGGCTTTCGGTAGATAGGGATTATGTCATGAGAAAACCCCTGAAAACCATCCCCCAGCTGGGCATGAAGCCACAGCCACACTGTGCTGTTCATCTTCAATGAAGGGTGTGGGCACACAGGAACAACATGGCTGGGGCAGGCCAGGATATCAGTTTCTGAGCAACGCTGAAAAGGAAGTCCTGTTAACTCAGCAACATCTGAAGCTAAGCCTGAAGCTAACGTCTGTTTTTGAACATGAAATCTCTTAATAAAAATGTAAAACAAACAAATAAACCCTTTATATTGTATTATATTAATACAATATATAACTTCATTCAATCTTCAAAATAATGTAGAAACAACAAAGACGGTACATTTTGGATTTTTGGTACTTTTTTTGTGACTGAAGGTCACCAACATTACTGATTCTAGGATATTCTTTTTTCCTATTATTTTATCATTGACTATAGCAATCCGACATTACAGTATAAATTGAGAGCTATCAATTTTAACATTTATTAGACTTTAAAAATACCTTCTAACTTAAGTGAATTTAAAACAATCTTCCTAAACCCATTATTTGAAGATTCAACAAGTACGAAAATATACAAAAATTGAATTATGAATGAATTATCAAACACTAAATTAAATAGATGAATCCTTAAAGCTACAAAAGTTATTGCTTTTCTCTTTTTTCTTTTGTTCTTTGATTAATAGACATACCAGCAACTGGGTTATTAGGTCATTTGGCTGCTATTACTTTAAGAGCTGCCACTGCTGAACATGACACAGATCTGACACACATGCTCATAGTTTCTTTTGCGCTCTAACATGAAATGATACAGATAATGATAAATATCGCCTGACAACATCTCATCTGACCGCAGTTCACTCTTGTTCTACCGAAGCTCCTCGTCACCCGTAGCTTTCCCGTACTCGTTGTGAAGTCTGAAAAGTTTCCTGTTTGATGTGGTTGCAAAGACGTTCTGCGAATAAGTAAAAGCACTTCTTATCCAGGAAAAAAAAAAAAAAAGAGACAGAAGCAGCAGTTGTGAGTGGGGTGGCCAACCCTAGCCCTAGCCCCACCCCGCGTTAGATTTTTTTTAACGGCGTTAAACTGGAAAACTTAATCACCTGTGTTAACACACTAGTTTTGATAGCACTAGTTTATAGTGTTTATAATGTTTGTAAAGCTTTTGTTTTATGACTTGTACAGCAAACATATGTGCTTTTATGACCATTTCCCACAAGTTGGTATGATTCTTTAGGGTCTTCATGAAATGTCTGCAACATACTTTAGTAAAATTCCTTAATGGTTGTTTAAAACACCCTTTTTACATGGCAAAAACAGCTCTGATCCATTTCGGTGCATGTCTCTTTTAATGATAATGAGCTACTGCTCACTCCACCCCTCTCTTCAGTTTTTTTCAAAATCAGAAACAAAACTAACCCACTGCGTTCTCATTGGCTCTGATGTCGGGAGAAAAAGACTTTTATGTTCACTTTTACATCTAAATACAAAACACCTGCATTGCTTATGAGACATTGTCACCGCTACAGCTGCTTGAGTGTGGAGAAAATGGCAGACAGCGTACAACTGGTTGAGGGCGGAAATATGCCAATACGGGACAGTCCCTCAGCGGTCATGGGCGGGGCATGAGCAGTATGACATCATAATGCTCAAAAAAAAAAAAAAAAAAATCAAAACGGCTTGATAATTACAACTGTTTAGGTTTTCTGGGGATTAAAAAAAAAAAAAAAAAGGAACAAATGGATTTTTTTCATTGTAGGGTGGTTCTGTTCACACACTGCTAATACACATTTATATGCAAACACCCAGTATAAGTGAATTTTGCATCTGATGTCCTCTTTAACAAACAATGGAAGAACTCTAAAGAAATGAGTAAGTTAAAGGAATAGTGCACAAATTAGACATTATGTAAAAGTCCCCCACACTGCATAATATAATTGTCAAAATAACTGGAAGACAAGGTGATTAATAAAATCTGTAATGCATAAATGCCAATGGTGAGTGAAAGTGAGGGTCAGTGAAATATCTCCTCCCCTGGGCCTCAGATTTGCAGCAGTGCACAAGAGTCATCGTTTTAATCACAGCTCAACATTCTTTGACGGATCATGCAATCCTTCTCCCAGATTCTAGTAATCTCAGGCTTAAATGAAGGGAATGGGGAAGACGAGCAAGCCTGAGACTTCAGGCCTGCCAGCCTCCACAAAGCTCTCGACACCCAACAATGACACCTACAGACACTAGTTAAGAGTACTACAAAAATGAAAACAGATTCTCTCTCTATAAGGGGTGGGCAGAGCACAGGAAGAAAAGCAGGAGAGAGCATACTTGGGTGGCTGTCTCCTGTCAAAATATCTCTTCCGGTGACTGCAGAGATGTCTGCAGAGATCACGCATCCCGCTGTGGAACGCAGCTGAGATGAACAGCGCTGAAGAGAGTTGCATTTTATAATGCAGCAAGACAGTCTAAATTGAACAGGGAGTCGCGTTTGGAAAATGCACAGTCTCACAAGTAAATCAGATTAAGCCTTCAGTAAGTGGGGTTAAAATGAAGCGCACTTACTCGCACAGACTGTAAATAAACCTTGTAATGATTCACCAAACTGAATTTGACAGTTATAAACTATGCACTGGCTTTTTAGCGCAAAGCAGACGTCAAAAAGACAAACAAGAGAAGACAGATGACAGCGCTGTTTTTTCGAGGGTAGTGAGAGCAGAACAGTGAGGAATAAAGCAGTGGATTAGGATTATGCAATGCCTAGAAATAAGAGGAGGGGTGGAGTGAGGAGGAGCCAGAGGCGAAGAGATCTTGGCTGCAGGAATCTAGAACAAGTTTTGTTTTGTTGCACGTTGGGTGCATACCATAACCCCCAGAGGCTAGAGGGGCAGAGTTGTGAAAGCAGGAAGCCTGATAATGTTTTGCACTCGACACACGTGGTTTGTGGATTACAGGGCACAAAAGTGTTTTGTTTTGTTGCCTTCACTCACACAGATGGCATGCAAATCACCAGAGCCTGTGGCAGAGGCGAGGGAAGAGGCTGTCTACTTAACAGGCGAGCTGTGCGTTCAACCTCAACGGTAACTGACAAATTTGCCTCTGACCAGCGCAAATGGAGATTCCTGAGATTGGTGAAGAGCAGATCTACCATGTTATCAGCTACACAGATCTGGGCAGCGGTAAAGCGGCTCAGTGTCGTGTTGTTTCTTGTCCTGAACAGCAAGCAACCAATGCTCTGCTTAAGTCTCAACTTGTCCATGCTGAGAGGATCATTAGAAATGGGCAAAGACCACCTTTATTCCTCAGCAAAAAAGCCAACTGTGCATGACACCAGTGATGGCTGAAATACACTACATTATAACTCATGCATGGGGAAATATCATATTACATATGTTCTAAGAACTCAATTACAGTCATAAAGCTACCTTGGGCTGTCATGTCAAGCTGGCTGACAATAGAGCTAACGTACATTATGCATTATAACAAATGACTGCAGAGGGCGCCAATGGCCTGACGATTGTTTTTACACTTTACTGCACACTCGAATCAGTGTTTAATACTGACTCAGCGACATTTAATTCAAATTCCCACTTAATCTTTAATATATGGCAAATTCTTTATGATAGAAAAGCTACAGAGCTGTAAACTCATAGTGAGGGTTTAAACTTATTGCAACTGAGATGCACATACGTAACCTACATGCATGTAAATAAAGCACATATTATTAAACCTGCATCACATACATTTATTTAACTGAATAGCAGTGTTTGTGAATTCTTAATAGCATTATGTTTTATTATGATTTGTAAATGGGTTTAATATGTGGAATGCACCACTTCTGGTATTTCGCTGATTACTCGACTTTTTTTTAATTTATTTATTTATTTGTATAAATCGAATACTAGAACAGAATCAAGGAATCATTGCAGCCCTAGTATGTAGCATTTTTTATTTATTTTTGGTACTGTAGCTTTCTGTCCTATTGCTTGTAATTAGTTCCTTGTCTTTAGTGAGCTTTTTTGTGTGATATTGACACTGGTGACATTACTGTGAAACTAAATTACTCGTATCGAGATAAGATTTCGTCATATTGGCCACCCCTTCTACAGCTCTAGAAGAAGAGAGACATAATGTGACTTTCATGTTGCATGCGTGATCGCGATCATGTGATGTATAAGTGCAACAGCCCTAACTTCTCCTCATTAATTTAACTCAGGAATGTTGGGAAAATGGGAATCAGTCTTTATCTGCAATCTCTCATTCTCTGTAATCTCTACAAATCATTATAGTACGAGTCGGTCACTGGGTGTAAAGTGCTTTGGTGAAATCAACATTTCAAATGGGGAAGTAATGCACTAGGAACTGAGAGCATTTAGAGAAGTCTGAAGTTGCTAAGATGGCACTTGCTTATGTCAGGCCCTAATGAGGAATTATTTGAGATTTATTGGGGAAAACCAAAAATTACCAAACCAAACTGATAAGCTTGCTAAATAACAAAAAGGTTTGAAAAGCAAAGTCCTCATAAACAGACAGATGAAAAATTCACAGCTCACACCTAAACAACAGTGATGTGGTTTACACATCCTCTTTAATATACACACACCATCTTCAATGTGCAAAACTTTCAGTTGGGGTCTAAATTCTCTAAAAGGTTTTTTGTCCACCACAACACTTTTGTCAACTGCCAAAAACCCAGATTCTTTGTGGTGCAAAGCAGGTGACTGTGACCTAAAGTACCATATGCTATAAACCATAATGACTTGCAGGAAGATGTCATTTAAAACCGTTGAGAAAATAATATTCACTCTTTTTAAATCCTTTTTAATTAAGTGTACAAAAGTTGTTGCTTTCGTATTGTCATCAAAAGGCAATTATTGTCAAAGCCTACAAAACGTTTTTCTGCTGTTACAATCCCCTGCTGAAAAAAGCATCACTTTACAGAAGTGAAATGAATTACAACTTCAAGTCGTCATTAAAGAGAAATACAGTCGGGAAACTCACCAGCTGAAACTCTCTGCGCCGGTCATACGCATTCTGTATGCCGCTGTCGGCCCAGAGGGCACGGATTGAAGGCAGGTACTGCAGGAACACTTTGGTCTCCATCGTTCCTTGCGACACCATGGCTGATCGTGTGTCAAAAGCCATCATGGTTTCTCCATGTGCTTGGTTTGAAGGGTCTCCCCATGGGATATGCAGCTTTTCTCGGGCATCCACAAGCACTCGAACGCCTGTGACGGCAGCAATAGAAGAAAATGTAAAAAATATTTATGCATAATGTTGTGTGCACAAAGTTTACACAATTAGGATGTACGCAATTAATAACCCAAAAAGGACATTTTAACACAACTTTATCATTTATCTATCGTGACAAGCGGTCACAATACGAAAGTAAGCATTACAACTGTGCAGTGGCATGCTAGTAAGCTTGTGGTTTTGCTTGGCTATATATAATCTCAGGACATAAATGAAATGCAGAGCTTTTTAGTAACTTCACACAGCTACGCAGAAACTTTCCATTGCATTTAAAGAAACAGCAGCAGGTGAACTAAAGGAGTTCTAGTGCAGACACGTGTATTGTGTAAAGACTAATGGACAGCAAGTGTTATCGGATTCAGCATTACTAATGACTTAGGGCTGCAGAAATTCACAGAAAGAATCACAGATTTCCTCTAAAGTCAAACACATTAGTTTTAAAAGACAGTATTTAAACAAGACAGAAATGTTTTCTGTCTTGTTGCCAGATCATTTTTTAACAAAGTATATTGGCCTTTTGCGTTTCTCTACTTTAGAAACATTCTTGTAGTTCAGCTGAATAATCATGGGATCACAAGTCTAGTGTTTATTATGCAATAATTAAAAAACACACACAAAAAAAAAAACTGGCAACACAGAACCATCAAAACAGAAGTCCATCAATATGACAAGAATTATTTATTTTACGTTTTGTCATTTATGCATTATCATTTTACACTTAATAATGCTTAAATGAATAAATCACAATAAAAATATTGTTTTTTAGAAATTACCATGTTAACTAGGGATGCAACAATACAGTTCAATATGTACTTCGGTATTTAACCACGGTTTTCGGTTCGGTACAAAATACTCCTGTAAACCTCTGTACACTGGAAAAAGCGTGGATTATTATATGTCTACTTAATATTTCTTTTGAGAGAGGTATTATTTTTCAGATTTTTACGCAAAATAGTATGGCTTTCATTCATACAGGACACCAGAGGGCACCCTCGTGCAGAAAATCCACATACGCGTCAAAGAGAAATTACTGATGACATTTCAGCCAGGAAATCTCTAATATGGATAAAAACAAGATATAAGGTTAAACGTTTTGAATGATGAAATGTAAGGACAATAAACACTCGTCTGCAATAATATATGGTTTATCTGTGTTCTTTAAGCCATCTCGGGTATTTTCATAATGATTGAAGTATATTTGTAAGCCATTGCCAATCGACATACAGTATAGAATATATTGTCTGCCTCATTCTTTGATAAGAAGCCACATCAGATCACAAAAGGAAGTTATTTCACTTGACTGATGTTGTGAAGTAAAAATAAGTTATAATCTTCTCTTTTGTTGGATAAGTTTAGAAAGGCTTATCATTGCATTTCATTAAAAGGGAAGATGCTCTGCAAATGTTGCTTTTTCAAATGTAAACGGGGAGGAGTTTCCTCATCTCAGCATGTGAAATCACGGGCACACACTGCAAATTTAGAGAGAAATAAAACAAGGAAATTATTTAAATACAAAACCTAAAAACCGCAATTCACAAATGTGTATTGAACCATGGATGTCATTCCGTACGCTTCGATATTATATTGAGTATTGCGACAACCATAGTGTTAACACAGCTGAATAATCTTCCCAGTTTAACAGCGTTAAAAGTATTTAACGCAGGTTCGGAGCTAGGGTTGGCCACCCCACTCACAACTGCTGCTTCTGTGTCTTTTTTCTTGACAAATCGCATTTAGACGCAGAACAGGTGACTTTTCAGACGTGCACTCCAACTTCACTTTATCGCCAGGCGTAGTCAAAGAAGTGTGGGAAAGGTACAGGTGATGAGGGAGCTTCAGTAGAACATCAGTGAACTGTTGTTCACCATCAGATGAGATGTTGTCAGGCAACGTCAGTAAAAACAAACTTTCTTCAATTGCACGCACAAATACGGCCTGTATTATTTTATATTAAAGTGTGAATGAAACTACAAGCATGCGTGTCAAATCCGTGTCACGTTCAGCAGCGGCAGCTCTTAAAGTAATAGCAGCCAAATAACCTAATAACCCAGCTGCTGTGATGTTTGTTAATCAAAGAACAAAAGAAAAAAACAAAAGAGGAAATCAATAACTTTTGTAGCTAAGGATTCATCTATATTTAATTTAGCATTTGGTGTTTGATAATTTTGCTCAGTTTCTGTATATTTCCTACTTGCTGAAGGGCACAGGTAAATAACGGGTTTATGTGTTATGTGAAGATTGTTTTAACTTCACTTAAAGTAGTTATTCTAGTACATATTAAAATCAATAGCTCTCTATTATACTGTAATGTTAAATGGCTATAGTCAATGGTTAAATATTAGAAAAAAAACAATTTTTGTAGTGACATCAGTAATACTGTTATCAGTGACACTCACCTTCAGTCATAAAATATGCCATTAAACATTAAAAATATACTGTCTTTCTGATGTTTAATTTTAAGATTGGATGTGAAATTATTGTGATTTAAAAGTATATTTAAAAACTTTAATGTTAGGTGGGATTAATTGCAATTAATACTGATTAATTTCAGAAAAAAAAGTGTAATTAATAAGTTTTTTTTATTATTGATTGACAGCACTAGAAACAAGAAAACAGAGATAATTAAAAACAGCAATTGCAATCTTTCAAATTGATATTTGATAATTGTAATATTGTCTCAGGAGAATGTGTCCTAGTATCATTTAAAGCAGTCTGACTCAAGGTGACATGATTATTGGATAAATAATGATTATTATTTTTACTGCAAACACTGCCTTGAGCATTTCAGTTATACGCTGATAAATAAAATGCAATGTCATTTACACCTTTGTCGAAACCATACCTTAGCACGTCTAAATACTGTTGCAGAGACCACGATTATATCTCAGGTACATTTGAATTGGGCTTATAATGTGGTGAAGTGCTTTCTGATTGTGGTACAGTAAACGTGCAGAGAACTGCTGCAGCGTTCATCTCCATGTTCACAGTCTATGCTGCTCACTACCGTTTGCTTGCAGCCTCTCGCCTCAGCCTGCCACCTGCTAACTGTGCTGTCATCATCAGCACGTGCTGCAATGACTCTGATCCTGTGCGTCTAGATTACTGAACATGGATTCAGTGCAACTTCAAAAAACCCATTCCACATGCATGGAATAAATGTGATTTCTGCAGCACCCACAATACATGCCATAAACATCACATCCATAAATGCTGTTCGGTCTAAATCACAAATCTCACTGCTAAATTAATCTGAATAAGTGCCAAAATTACAGTGAATCTTAGCTGCATATTTCAAATGCACAGATTGTCCCCTGAGCCTCTGAAGAGCAAAACAGCTATCATGTGTCCTACAAAAGACAAAGCACTAAAATATCTTCAGTCACCTCAAAGGCTATCTGTCCACTTTTGTGACGCAGTACACCAACAACTGGAAAATCCTGCATGTATCAACAAAAAGATATAAAGATTAACATTTTACTGATGCACTGGCAAGTCCTGAGCATCAAGCACGAGGCACGGGGCTGCAACTTACTACACCATTCCCGGGTGAGGGTTTGAGTATCAATGAAAACAGTGGTGATGTTGGTCTCTAGTTTTGTATACTCAGATTATTGACGTAGGAGAGTCCCATTGTGAGCTGGTTTTCACACCTGGTTTTCTCTTTCAAAAACTGGCGTCCCAAGCTTTCACAGTAGAAATAACCTGCTAAACCAGTTTCCACTTGCAGCTTTCTCACAATGACAGACAAAGAGCAAGAGCTCTTTTGACCTTTCAGATACTGTCTGTTGACCAGTTTAGTGGAAACATTTGAACTTTTTGGTAACTAGTAACAGAAAATGAAATAACAAATGGATAAAAATACCAACTAGCCTATTTCATCGCAGATATAAATTCCCCGTTTTTTTAAAACCATTTGTTCACCATATAACTCATGAAGCCTTTGATTTATGGAGGACTTCACGCAAGATTCCTCATCATTCTGGACCTCAAGTGCAGTTATCAGCCCGTTCCGGGGTCCTTTCAGAGGATAAGTCCTTAATTGTTCTCGCCACACATTCCGGCGTGAGGTGACACCAGGTCAAGAGTGTTTAACCGTAAGCCCTTTAAGAGGTCAGCAATGCCCAAGCTGAAGCCCATTAGTGCAGCACAAGACAGCATGTAAAAAGAGCAGTCTCTATTATATGCACGTCCTGAAGCACAATCAATAACAGCAGTTCATTGATGCACATTAGCGAAAGCAAATAGCCATTCGGTCTAAAATACTCATGCACTACATACAGTGCAGTTTCTGTCCTGTCCCTACAGAGTAAGAGCTTGTCAGCCTTAACAATTTCATGCCTGAATTTAATTACAGAGCAACCCAGCTTCCCATGCCATGTAAAGGCCAAACAACGAGCCAATGACCATATATTACATACATTAAAAATAAAAACAATGGAAGCATGTATGGGTAGTTGATACATGATGTGCAAATTTAAGATTTTAGGTTCAAATGTATATCACATGAAAAGGTGTCTTAGGTCCTAAAACAGGTCTCTAAAGCTCCTACAAAGTTTCTCAGCACTAGATGCACGTAAAATTAACAACGCATTCTACGGGAACCCCTAAAGGGACATGGTTAGCCACCTGCTAGCGGTTTGCGTGTTATATTACAGTACAGTACAGTACATTCACTTCCCACATAAAGCGCTCAATCAAACGCAAAAAAAGTTTGCCACAGCGCACCGTCAGATATAACAATTATGAATGTGTCAGGGAAAAGCAAGGTGACTGCATTAACGTTTTAATAATTTATTGATAAACTAGCGCTTTGTTTTTCGGTTTAAGAGATAAAGTTGGCGACACTGACTCGTCAACGCCGCAGTAGCGGATGCGCCTGTATGCGTATTTCATACAGAATATATAATTTTTATATAAGGTTTTTTACAGTTTTGTTTTTTAGATTTGTTATTACAGATTCGAAAGATGTATTACTCATCTGTATGACCAAAAATGATGGAATATTTTAAGAGCAAGTGACCCCACCAGCGCCTCCAGCAATTGAGGCTCCACACTCTGCACAGACACTTCAATACCTCACATTTCACTAGGTCATCATTAGATTAAGTGGCAATGTAAAGTAAACATAGTTTAGATGATAACCCATATTTGGGGTTAATGAATGATTTGGATGTCCAGCCCGATGAACTATATTACCACATAGACCAGCCGTTTGATAATATGTCTGTTACATCCTGTGGATTTTTTTTTCTGTGATTAAGCAACTAATAAAATTTTGGTTGACCAAGCCTCTTCTTGTTGACGGTTAGTTGACTATTAGGGGGAAGCCCTAATTTGTCGCTCTGTGATTAAAAATTGAAACATCGTGAATTGATTTTTAATCAAATTGTGACCACAAGAATCGTTACGAACTGAATCATGAGGTACCGAAAGATTCCCATTCCTAGTTTCCATCTCCTATTATTCGCATTTGCACAAGTCAAAAACCACCTCAAGACTTTTTCCCAAAGTGATGGAAACATAGTGACTGTTAAGCATTTTTTTGCCTTCATTAGTTTAATTGGTTTTACCGTGTGACATTTATTTTTTAAAAAATAATTCACATTTAGAATCTTGGGAGCCAGAAAGTGTGCAAAAATTGTTCTGGACAAAAAGTATAGTATGTTCACAGGACAAAAAAATAAAAAAAGACCTCAGACAGAAAACCTTTCAGGGCTACTGAGACACCTTCATTGTGCAGGAAACCGAAAGTGCAGAGGTGCTCAGAAGCGTAACCTCTTTTGACACGTCCCACATCTATTGTGAAGTGGTGCATCCATGTGACTGCGGCTCTGAGGGTGTCCTCACAACATTCACGCACATGCACTTTCACCTGAAAATGGACTAAGTCTAATAAAACACGTCTTTAAATCTTTACTGTAACTGCAGATGTTAACGGCAAGTTTGGTAGATAATTCCACATAAAATTCTATAAACAACAGCAGGATGCAACCAACGCATGCCGGGCTAAACTATTTAGGATTATAAACAAAATCATGCCAGAGTTAGAAAAGATAAACAACGTGCTACAGCTTGGAAGAGAAACCGCAGAAGGCAGGATTTCATCCATACTGTCCTACAAACTCATAAGATAAACTACACTGACACACAGCTGGTGTTTCAGTCTGGTTACACAAAGTGAAAGCTCAGGACCATTAATTTTGTTCTCAAATGAAATGTGTAGTACATGGAGCAAAGATGGCTATCAATTGATACTTAATTAGAGGTGGTGACAATTACAACCCTTCATAAAAGTCTTGCTAAGTTCCTCCTGTCCAATTCAGGCTCTATTATATGTGACCCTGGAGACAAAACCAGATTTAAGCAGCAGGGGTATATTTGTAGCAATACATTGTATGGGTCAAAATGATCGATTTTTCTTTTATCCCAAAAATTATTAGAAAATTATGTAAAAGTTATGTTCCACGAAGATATTTTGTAAATTTCCTACCGTAAATAAATCAAAACGTAATTTTTGTTTAGTAATATACACTGCCAAGAACTTGATTTCCTCAAAATATAGATTTTTTGCACCCTCAGATTCCACATTTTTAAATAGTTTTATCTCAACCAAATATTGTCCTATCCTATACATCAATGGAAAGCTTATTTATGGTGTATAAATCTGACCCTTATGACTGGTTTTGTGGTCCAGGGTCACATATTGCATTATAAGTAATTTACATCTGCCCTCTGATTTTCTAAACTAAAGACGATCATTTGTACAAGCCTGGGTAAATGCATTCAATCAACTCTTTTGGACTACCATTCCAAAATTTGGGGTCAGTAAGATTTTTTTTTTTTATTAACACTTTTATTCATTAAGAATGCATTAAATTGATCAAAACAGAGAGAATTTCTCATGGTTTCCAAATATTATAACTGTTTTCAACATTAATAGTAGGAAGAAATGCTTCCAGAGCACCAAATCAGTGAATTAAGGTGATTTTTGAAGATTCATGTGACACTGAAGACTGGAGTAACAACTGGTGAAAATTCAACTTTGCCATCATAGGAATAAATCACGTTTTAAAACAGCAAGTTTTGCTTTTACTGTACTTTTCATTACACACTTGCAGCCTGAGTGAGCATAATAGACTTCCTTTAAAAACACAGAAAACTAAAAATCTCACTAACCCCAAACTTTTGACTGAACCAACCTGACAGACACAGAAAAACCGTCCTGCTTCAAACAAAACATCGTCACAGGTACATGTGAGCAAAAGCTTGACTGAAATGCTAGAAGAAATCGAAATGCTACTGATTGTTAAAGTGTTTTTCCTCTGTCTCCAGGCATTATAAGGAGAAATTTCCGTGTTTTCTGGAATGCCTTCGGATTAGATCCAAGCAGCCATTTGACTAAATGCTTCCTGTTTAAGTTGAGCTAGAGCACGATACGATGTTAGCGATTCTACAGACCAGTCTCCATGAGATCACAGCTGAACCATTTGTCATTGTGGTGCCTCCGTAAATGATGACCGTTGTGACACATTAATCTCAGACAGGAAATCTCAAAATCGTTTCATAGCAATAGACACTGGAAATCCCCAGCTGAGGCAGCCCAAACGGGGAGCCCCGTATTATATAAGGTGGGTACTGATTATTTATCACATCCCCTTTTGAAAGCGAGATGACAGAATTTGTACATCACTGAATAAATAAGCTTTCCATTGACGTATGGTTTGTTAGGGCAGGACGATATTTGGTTGAGATTTGAAAATCTGTAATCTGAAGGTGCAAAAACATCAAAATATTGAGAAAATCGCCTTTAAAGTTGTCCGTATGAAGTTTTTAGCAATGCACATTACCAATCAAAAATTTACTTTTGATATATTTACGGTAGGAAACTTACAAAATATCTTCATGGAACATGATCTTAATATCCTAATGATTTTTGGCAATAAAAAAAATAAAATAAAATCAATGTTGACCCATACAATGCATTTTTGGCTATTGCTACAAATGTACCAGTGCTACTTATGACTGGTTTTGTGCTCCAGGGTCACATATGACAAATTAAGGATCATCTGAGAAGTTTGGCTCTTTTTAAACTGGCAGAAACTATGGCAAAAACAGTAAAGCTGGTCTGTTTCCATAACAGGTGTTAGTGAGTGGTTAGTGCCACTGTGAACCCATCATGTGCTAGTCTGAGAGCTCTGGACTCCACCCATTTCACAGATGCCCAAACACGTGAATTCAGACACGTCCTTTACTACAAAAATATATATTTGAAAAATCACCCTTTCAATTAAAATGTAAAAACGCCATAATGAAGCCAATAAACAAGAGTTTGTAGGCTTTGAACATGAGTTGAGTGGTGTGCCTTCGGTAGACACCAGTCTCTTTGTTATTTATGAGACGGGCTCAGCATACCAACAAACAAGAGAGATCTGATTTACAATTTAAGACGGGTTTTTCATACTGGATTGGATTTATTTTACATAATCCAGTTTCGGTTATAGCATTACCTCGGACAGATAAAACATTAGCACGCTGGGAGAAATTTAGCAGCTCTTTAAGCAGCTCTGAGATTTAGGTAAAAAGCCAAAATGAGGGTATTTACGAGTGTAAAATTTACGAGCGAACATTTACGCTACTTTTAAAGTATAATTCAAATTTAAATGAATTAGGAGACTCGTGCTCTTTATGAAGCCGTTAAAAACTTAAGCGCTAACGTTAATTTCATATTAAATTAAAACCCGAGTCTCGTCTTACAGGACCTCTGGAATCACTAGGGCAAGTAAATTTACACTTTTAATGTGAGGGCAAGCTAGGAAACGATTTAGACAGAAATGAGGTTCATCGCGGAGGTCTTTGTTCAAGACCGCGACGGTGAAAAGTTGAGAGAATAACATGGGCGTTTCTCCTGGGCAGGTTACAGCGCAACTTCAGCTAACGCTAGCTAAAGCTCATTTCACTAGCCTCTCATCCCTCCCGACACCGTTAAAAGTCAAGTTTAGACCGCGCATAAGTCTGTGGATGAGAATCGCGCGTCCTACCTTTCATAACATTACTGTAAATGGTGGCTCTGAACTCTTCTTTGGCCCGCTGATCGAAGTCCTGGCCGTGTATGATGCGCATCTGCTTGAGGAAAGTGGACTTGCCGCTCTCCCCGGCGCCGAGCAAAAGTATCTTGACTAGCCGTTTCACATAGGTTTTGTCTTTCAGAAGACCTCGGTCTATCTCTTTAGATATCCTTAGTTGTTCCGCCTCGTTGCTGTTGAGAAGACAGTTTGGAAAACAAATGGATAGAAAGGACCGGGACGGCAGGAAATCCGCCATCTTTGTGCAACTTCATCGATACAGTAGGGAGTGAAACTGCGCGCGCCTGAGTGCTAGTGGCGGGCGGGGCGCCGTTACCATAACACTGGCGCGCGCGCAGTCCTCTGTGCCCGCTGATGAAGTTTTGGGCGGGTTCGAACTTACAAATGAACGGGGCAAATGTTCATTCAGGCAAGGTGTCCCGCTACTTAAAGCTGCACTCCGTATATTTTTAGTTTAAAATTAAAACTTTAACACGAGGAAATTACCCAGTTACAGTCAGAAAAATCGATTTTTTTAATGGAACAGTTTGTTGGATCTTTAAAGAGGTCATCGGATGCCCATTTTCCACAAGTTGATATGATTCTTCAGGGTCTTAATGAAAAGTCTATAATATACTTTGGTTAAACATTCTCAATGGTTGTGTAAAACAACACCCTTTTTACCTTGCCAAAATGCAAAATTCTGGTCGAGACTGCTTTAAATGCAAATGAGCTCTGCTCGCCCCGCCCCTCTCTTCTCTCTGTGGAGAGATGAACCTGTTTACTTTAGCTGCATTTAGCCACGTTTAGCCGCTAAACTTGCTAACTAGCACATTATTAGGAAAGGCGATTGCAAAGATTCATTAAAAAAAAAAAACCCTTATACTCACTTCTGCTGTAAGTAAAGCTGGATCACGAATGATTTGTGCGAACATAGACGGATATATGTAGATCGGTAGACGCACTCCCTTCACAAACAAACGTAATCTACTGCATCTTCAGCGGCTCAGATGTCAGAAGTAAATGACGACCACTACGTTCATTATTACATCCAGCAACACAACACCTCTATCACTCAATCTGAGATATTCTTGTCTAACTTACATCCCTGCATCGAAAACAAAGAGGTTGGACTGTTACAGCTGATCTGAGGTAAAACGCTCATGTCAATCAACTATCGTGGGAGCGGCCTCTGTGGGTGTGACGGCACACCGACAGGCATCTGAGA